>JADBJO010003815.1:160000-170000 GCA_016801955.1 Conus betulinus
TTTTCATCTGATTTAAGACTTTACGGAAGAAAAATTTTTTAACGAAGTTTATGGTGTGCTTTTAGAAGATGTATTTCAAAGAGATGTGTGAAAGTTTTGTTTTTTTTTTTATTAATTGTGAGTTGATTTTAACGTGGTGACAGCCCTGATATGGCCCCTTGCGGTCGGCTGAGCGATAAGCAGCATTACCTTACCTTACCTCTGTGTGTGTGTGTGTGTGTATGTGTGTGTGTGTGTGTGTGTGTGTGTGTGTGTGTGTGTGTGTGTGTGTGTGTGTGTGTGTGTGTGCAATGTGTGCATGTGCGTGTGCAATGTGTATATATATGTGTGTGTGTGTGTGTGTGTGTGTGTGTGTGTGTGTGTGTGTGTGTGTGTGTGTGTGTGTGTGTGTGTGTGTGTGTGTGTGTGTGTGTGTGTGTGTGTGTGTGTGCTGCGTGCGTGCGTGCGCGCGTGCATGTGTGTGTGTGTGAGTTCAGACCTGATACGTGTATGGCTATACACAATTTGATGACATCTTTCTTTGTTGTACAAACATCCAGGAAACACAATGACATTTGAAAGAGAGAGAAAGATCCTGAATTCCTGTCAAACTCTAAACAGGTGTTCTGAAATGCTCAGTGACAAAAAAAATTCTGCAGTTGGCAGCAGAGAACAGTGGTTTGTTCTGAATAAGACAGACAGACCCTGCTTGTCGTTCATTTGTCTCACACTGTTACAGACTGGTTTGGACGTCTGTGGAACGCTTCCTCCCTGTCTCCACTGGCGACTGTTTTATGCATAGCTGATAACGACTTTTTTTTTTGTTCTGAAATAGTGAAAGAAATGATATGCATCAGACTACCGATAATTCAAAGAGAAATTCACCATCACCCCACCCCCTCTCTCACTAAATAAATATGTTTCGCATAGAAATATCACCTTAAGGCATGTTTGCTTTAAAAAGATAACAACAGCAACAACAACAAAACAACGAAAAAAAACTTAAGTCAAACGCTGTTGCATCACTGGAATACTGATCAAAATATTGTCAGTCAACTAAACATTTTGACAGTGAATTCTACCACCAGAATTCTTCTTCAGCGAGCCTTCCTTCTATACGTTCTCTTGTGCGGCGCTAGGCTAATGGTGATGGGAATTTTCGGGATAGGATGGGGAGGGATGGGAATGAGTTTTGGGGAGTTGGCAGAAACGCAGGACTCAAGAGCCACCAAGACCCTGGCTAGGCCAAATGGCAGAGCCCATATGGGGAAACTCAGCAGGCACACCCCCACACCCCTCCTCCCTTCTGCACCCTGACCCTGTTCTCCCTCCGCTGGATAAAAACAAACGTATTTAATCATTATAAAGGCAAATTTGGGCCTCTTGTCAGAATGCATACTTATATAAATGTATATATATATATATATATATATATATATATATATATATATATATATATATATATATATATATATATCTGTTAAATGGATGGATGGTATACATACATACATACATAAACCCTCTCTGACCCACATTTCAGCTTGAATTACTAGACCTTGACGAGCCCCCATGTCAGAGGGTACCCACAGAGTTATAAACCATCTGCTGGCAAACATTCAGCAATATAAGACCTTGATAAGCTTCGATAAGAAGCATCATGACGGTTTGGGAAGAAATACAGCCTTGTGTGCAGAGTGCTTGTATGCGTGTTGGAGTGAGGCTTAATGATGTACGTTCATCCTGGGCGGAGATAACTGTGCATCGACATCTCTCGGGAGGCGTCGTTTGGGGATTGTGGGTCTGGAGGTGACCGAAGAGACAATGCAGTTCCTTCCGGATTTGTCGTACTCCAGGGGAAACACATATGTCATTGTCAGCCTGTCTAAGCTTTTTTTCGTCTAATGAGAGAGAGTGAGAGAGGGGGGGGGGGGGAGAGCGAGAGAGAGAGAGAGAGAGAGAGAGAGAGAGAGAGAGAGAAGAGAGAGAGAGAGTTCATGGCTCAGGGCACCTGCTGCCCTTCCACAGTGACAGCCCACAAAACGTGCTAGGAACACTCCAAGTCTGTTCTCTGGAGCGGGGATCCGTTCCGAAGGGTTTCAGGGACACCTTGACAGGGGTCTTTGAGCTGTTTCTGATGACCACCATGGCAGCGCTTTTTTTCTCGGGATTCATTTCATACTTGATGTTCACCTGACTGAGATGATCAGCTGCAACATCATTGATCGAGGGAGGGGCTGTTGACTACAGTTTCAAAGTGCCCAGCCATTCTGTGTGTGTGTGTGTGTGTGTGTGTGTGTGTGTGTGTGTGTGTGTGTGTGTGTGTGTGTGTAACCTAATAGTACACAAACTTCACTTGTGAAGAGAAACAAACAGAAACACACTTTCCTGGTTTAGATCAGATAGATTTTCTTTCTATTGTCCTTCCGACTTCAAATAACTGAATTTAGAATATCTGTGGGATGGAAAGTGTTGACCCCTTAAATTTCTTGCTGCAGTCATATGCCATGGTGGATTGGTTTTGCAGAAAAAAGGGACAGGTGCCTTGTAACATGAGCGTGTTGGTCTGTCTGTCTGTCTGTCTGTCTGTCTGTTTGTCTGTCTGCCTGTTTTTTTCTGTCTCTCTGTTGCTCTGTCTCTGTTTCTTTCGCTGTGTCTGCCTCTGTTTCTGTGTCTGTCTGTCTGTCTGTCTGTCTGTCTGTCTCTCTCTCTCTCTCTCTCTCTCTCTCTCTCTCTCTCTCTCTCTGCGTCTTTTTGTGTTCACTTTGTATCTTTTTTCTCATACTATTTGAGGGAGGAGAGGAAGGGCGCAGATGATATTCTGGGCCTTTCAGTATTTAACGCTGGCGCTTCCCCCTACCCTGCTATTCCCCCCCCCCCCCCCCCCCCCTTTCTCCAGCACCTTCCTCTCTGATTTCTTATGCCAAAGCTTGCAGGTCCGAAAGTGGGAGGGAATGACTAGATGAAGGGGAAATAGGGGTGTGTGTGTGTGTGTGTGTGTGTGTGTGTGTGTGTGTGTGTGTGTGTGTGTGTGTGTGTGTGTGTGTGTGTTAAGCTCGCGCGCGCGCGAGCGCGTGCGTGCGTGCGTGCATGCGTGCGTGCGTGCATGCGTGCGTGCGTGCGTGTGTGCACGCGCGTTCGCGCGTGTGCGCGCGCGCGTGCGTGTGTGTATGTGTGTGTGTGTGTGTGTGTGTGTGTGTGTGTGTGTGTGTGTGTGTGTGTGTGTGTGTGTGTTTAGGAAACCGATGTGTCACCTCTTCTCCAGACGAGACAGACAGTTATGTTTGGCATCCCCTCCCCCTCCCCCCATCCCCAACCCCCACTCCTCCTCCCTTCTGACTTCCGCTTCTCCCACCCCGGTTTCCTCCCTTCTCCTTTCCGAAACAAAGTCAAGTGGGCCAGTTGCTGTCTCCAGACAGTCGCACATAAGTGTCTTTTCCGTTTTTTCTTCTTCTTCTTCTTCTTCTTCTCTTGTCAGAACGGTGGCGAGCGCAGCGTAGAAGGCCTCCTGCGGTTTGAAAGGCAGCATAAATCAACACATGCTGCAGTGTTAGTGGGTCATGTCTGGCCGGGGGGATTAGAGCTTCCCCAGTTAGAGGCCTTCCCTCCCTCCCTCCCTCCGCCGCAGCAAACAGAACACTGTCGCCGTTCGTGTTCCTCTTCACTGGGAGAGGGCAGAGGCAAACACGTTAGAGACTTGTGCCACGCGCGCCTCTAGGTGTGTGTGTGTGTGTGTGTGTGTGTGTGTGTGTGTGTGTGTGTGTGTGTGTGTGTGTGTGTGTGAGAGAGAGAGAGAGAGAGAGAGAGAGAGAGAGAGAGAGAGAGAGAGAGAGAGAAGATTAATGCAATAAGTGTAACTGTGTGTGGAAGTGATAAGGTATTATTGTTTGTTTGTGTGTTTGCTTTCGGGGTTGGTAGTTTTACGTTGTTTGTTTGTTTGTTCTACATTGAGCTCTACTTGCCATCACTCTGTTCCTCCCTGGGAAAATAAGTCTGGAGATTTTATAGATTATCATTTGGTCTTTGTGCCAATTTTCAAGAGATCTGGAAAGAAGACGAAAGCCACTTGAGATAAAAATGTAACAACTCTCTTAGACTGTCATTCAATGTAACATTGGTATTGTTCAGGGTAGATGATAAAGCAAACTAGACAAAAACGTCCATGTGATATTGTTATGAGTGAATGTTTTGTTGGCAAATGTGGAAGTAATCATATGTCATATGTCATTTTCAAAAAAAAAAGAATGGCTACAGAATGATACATTATATACAGATTAGAAACATAATGTTCTACAACCTTATGATGTATATGATAGATATCATTTATTCAAATATAGATTTATTACAATATGCTGTTTTGGAACACAACACTTCTGTCAAGACATTTCTTTATATGACACAAACGTCTTGACAAAAATTGCATTTTTTTTTTTTTTGGGGGGGGGGGGGGGGGGGGAGGGAGGTAGGGGAATGGGGAGAATATATAACTACTAGTATTTTTATTTTTTCTTCCTTTCTTACTCTATTTTTCTTTCTTACAACAATTAGTAATACCCTTGTAGTCATATGCTATGCAAATGAAAATACAACACTAACGACTGACATATGCGGGACTGAAATCAAATTGTCAGGGTAAATGTGATGAAAAATAGTATTGTTAACATTTTCTAAACGAAAAAGTAGTTTTCAATACAAGGGATGGTAGGAGGGGAGTTAAAGATAGATTGTATAAAATCCTTGTGAATGATTCATGAAATCATCTGTGAGCGTGGATTCTTTGACTGAACTAACACTGCAAGTGTACACTTGTCAGATCAAATCAACGTTCATCTAGCTTACAGTTTTTTGTTTTGTTTTTGTTTTTTTTTTTTCGTCGTTTTTTGTCTGTCTGTTGGTTTGTCAGTCTTTTTTTCTGTTTAATTTTTCCTTTCCTCTTTTTGACTCACGTCTGTCTGCTGTGACACTCTATTGTGGGACTTTTCAGCTTATGGGGCTATATCCAGGCCCCTTAAAATTAAAATGACGTACTATTAAACGAGACGTGCACGTGTCACCTTCCGTTAACAGAGAGAGAGAGAGAGAGAGAGAGAGAGAGAGAGAGAGAGAGAGAGAGAGAGACAGAGAGAGAGAGAGAGAGAGAGAGAGAGAGAGACGGCTGTATCCGACCATGCGCACTTTTGTCACTAAGGTGTGCCAAGTGGGAAAGTGAAGAAAGGCACGACCAACGTCCGGGATCAGCTTCCGGGGTCTAGAAGTCGCACTCTTTTTTCTGCGCAGGAAAGGGTTATCAAGGGCATAAAAACTCAACAATAATCTACAGCCGTTTGGTGTAATGAATGAGATTTATGTCACGAAATAGAGGGGGATAGACAGCATAACTTGTCAGCCACTGGAAGTCTTGAACAGTGAGGGGGTAGAGCGTTTGTTTCTTTGGGCGTGATAAACTTTTTTTTTTTATCCTCCCCAGCACCTTCGGGTGTTTCTTTTTCTTCTTTGCCTTAACTAGGCTGACCCTGGAGAAAGGTCCAGTGACGGTGAGGAAAGACCCACTGACCACAGGGAAAGTCCTGTTGACAGTGGGAAAGACTACAACTTTGGATTCTCTCTTGAGGGCACATAAGACCGTATGGCGCGAAAGCTTGGCTGTGTGTCTGGAGTGGCACTGTCTTCATCTGTCCATGGGCAGGGGTGGCTGGGTCTGTGGGGTGTGTTCGACAGCTGGAGGGTGGTGTTTTTCGCCGGTGGGCTCTGCAGTCATGAAATACGGGCTGGTACACCATGGGGACGCTACTTTAAGGCTGCTATGAGTTGCGTCCTGTAGTCTGATTTACCTCTGTTCTGGAGCAGTTATGTCCTTGATATCTTAATGAAGTGTCCTGCGCATGCCTGTACCCATCGTCAACACAGCGCAGGCCTCCAAGGGTGGTACAGGACTGCTCTAAAGGCAGGTGAAGACAGTGCTTCTATGGGTCCTCCCCAGCACCTTCGGTGTTTGTTTTTTTTCTTTTTTTTAATGGGAACGAACAACTGCTAAACTGTGTTCAGATCTTACATCTGGTCTAGGGATAGAATGTGTTTTGAGAACTGGTCATCCAAAAAGTCTGTGTTGTGTGGTAGTAATACATGGACATTTGCAACTCATCAGTAACATCAAGTGTACTGCTTTTATTGCAGTGTCAGCGCATATTGCGAGGGTCTTCCTTATTTTCCACTTGCAGCTCCCAGACCGACTGTGTCGTTACAATAGTTATAAATCACATACACGTACGGCATTAACCTTTTCTTTCAGAGTGCAGGTGTAAAGTTAAAACGTTGAAGCGTCTGCACTTTTTTTTCTAAACTTTCTTTTAATTTTCTGTTAATAGAAAAGAAATGGCAGAAGTGGATAACATATACCATTCATTCAGAGAGAGAGAGAGAGAGAGAGAGAGAGAGAGAGAGAGAGAGAGAGAGAGAGAGAGAGAGAGAGAGAGAGTGGGGGACGGAGTGGCTATTAAGGGTTACAAACATTTAAAGTCCTTCAACTTTCCGTCCTCGTTCAAAGATTAGCAAATCACAACCCAGACCACTAGAACTTGCATCTAGCACGGTTCTGACTGAATCTGGGGAAAGACTTTTAAGTACTGATCTGATGAGAGGAAAATCAAAGACACGTAAAAGAAAGCAGCAGCAGACGCGGCCAATAGCGATTGTTTCTAATGCCATTGTAAAGAACCAGCGGGATCCAGGCTGCCGAAGCTTCTAATATTTCACAGACTTGGAACAGGCATTTCCTTAACTTGACACACCACACTAACAAAGCACATCACAAGTATTGTACCACAATGGCACACCAAAAGTATTTCATTAACGTGATACTTTACAAGTTTTCTATGGGCATGGCACATCACAAGTACTTTCGCATGCATGGGTATACCAGACATAGTGAAATAACACGATAAACCACATGGATTTCACAAACATTGCACAATTCAAGTTGTTACAAAGAAGGCGCATCATACGTATTTTACTCTCATGTCACGCAGTACGTATTTCACTAACATGGCACACATCAAGTTGTTTTATGTACATGGGAAGCCACAAGCAGTTTATATGCATGAAAAACGCCCCAGATATTTTGCTAATGTAACGTACACCTCAAAATTTTACCAGCATGGCACACCACGTATATTTTACTTACTTGGTAGCCTACACAACAAGCCTTTCGCGGCATGGTACACCATGAGTATTTTACAAACATGACATCCCAAGTAGTTTGATCACATGTGGCTCACAGATTTTCTCTTACTTTTGCATACTTTTGCATCAGTCATTAAAATGATATATGTCCTTGCTAATACACTGAACATTTTCTTCAAGAAAAAAAGGGAAATCTTTTTTTTAAACGTACACATTTTATAATCGGTATAAAAGGAAATATGAGTATAGTATACTCTTGTTGATGTCAGTATAAAAGGAAACATGAGTATATTATACTCTCGTTGATGTCGGTATAAAAGGAAACATGAGTATATTATACTCTTGTTGATGTCGGTATAAAAGGAAACATGAGTATATTATATTCTTGTTGAGATGGCTTGAAGCCAAGATGTTGTCTTTAAAGGGACTATAAACAGAATTTGAAAGTTAATTGGCACAAAACTTTAAAAATGTTTCAACATCAAACCAAGATTCGTGGGTGAGGGGAAATAAGTTTTGTGCCACGTTTGCGGCCTTTTGAGTGTACATCTGTTCTCTTTAACAACCTGTGTCTTCCTCCACCTGTAACCGTTTCGTGTTACTCTGTGGTGTTTCTGAAATGTTTTAAAGAATGAGACTACACACAGCAGTCACTGCCAGCACCATGTAACGTTCTGCACAGTACTGTTCCCCTTTCCTGCCAGAATACCAACAACTGGATGCAATGCATTGTAGAGATTCTGCTGTCATAAGAAAATAATGGTCGCAGCCCATACCACCATCATTAAAGAACTATGTTATTGTAAATTACTGGGTCTGCTTTTTCCAAACTAATGCAAGTGAATTGGTCCAGAAATAGTCCTCTCAAAGAGCTTCAACATACTGCAAAAACAATGGAAACAGCACCTGTAATCCGAACACTGGCAATGTATTTGGTTAATCCTTTTGATGTTGGCAGTCATTACTGGTGTGAAGGATTGGGTGTCACAGCAAACGTCATCAGTCCGATCACTTACAGCAAAGTGAAATGATATTGTAATGCCTAGTGTACGGCTAAGAACAGAAATGCTCACGTCATCATCTAGTCAGTACCACTTTGTCTATCAGTACAAACGGGACGTTTACCTTTGCAAAGAAGGGCCCTGTGCTGTCCAAGGGACATTTCCTTATCAATTATAGTTCATGTTATAATGCATTATGATGATAACATCTTTCAGAGCAGAGGACAACGTCCATTCAAATGCCCCCGTTATTTATTTATTTGATAGAAAACAAGTCTCTCTCCTCCGATTCAGCCACATTCCTACGTTTTGTAGAGAACCCCCTCCCAACCAACACACACACACACACACACACACACACACACACACACACACACACACACACAAACTCCATATAAATATATTGATGTATGATAAATGTTCTTTTTGATCAAACTCACAACGAAACAGGATAGTTACAGTACGATTTCATGTACTATGGTGTTCTTTGATGATAATGCATGATTTCCTGGAACGATGATTATGGTCTCTGCTCTCCTTCCCTTCTGAAAGACGACCAAACAGTATACTGTGCCAGCTGCAAGCAGCCAAGCAAGACGTGCGGGCTGTGTAAGGGAGAAGACAGTTGACAGAGGCACAGAATATGTCTCATGGCTAGAGGGCCAGGCATCACCATGACTTCTGTTTTGTCCGTATGGGGGGATGTGCATGCTCTCATGTGTGAGTGTGTGTATGCAGGTGGTGAAGGGAAGGCAATTAAGGTCAATACACTAATTGACTGTATGACCTTGCATGGATGTGAATCATCCAGACATTCAGGCCGTTGACCAGTTGGGTTTTTGGTAAAGGTTTCAATGGCCTCAATGCTGCTGTGATGACATTCAATAGCACATGGCCAAAGCGCTTTGGTGGTCGATTCTCTTGTATTTATTGTCCGTGCTACAGTCATGCTCTTTCCCAACAGAGAGACTCCAGCCTCACTCCCCTCCCCCTCCCCCGACCTCTTTCAGTCACTACCCCCACCACATGCTCTTACACAAACTTTTATACCTATGAATGGTTCTCCATACGCAAATGTGAAGATTTTTTTTCCACAGAAAAACAATGTTATTACAGATACGCCTAACAACGATGATGATGTTGTTGCTGCTGCTTATGATGATAATGATGATGATGATGATGATGAATGCTAAAAGTAAAATGATAAAAACAAATATTCGGGCAACAACTTCTATTTCGAATAAAATGTCATATCCATTTTTGCCACATGAAATCGTACGTATGTGGCCCGTTAAGCATCAGATAAGTGAGTGTTTCGAACAAACAGTAAGAGTAGTTCTTGTATATGTGGCTGTCATTTTTAATGACAATTAAAAAAAATCATTTGATCATGGGACGACACGAACTGTTTTTTCTTACTGCTTTAAAAACTTGTTTCTTCTCTGGTTTGTTAGGATATTATCAATACGTTTGGTTGTTTGTTTTCCTTTGTTTTGTTTCGAAAATACACAGGCGTGTGGTGTTGCAAAATGATTGGTTCTTCCGTGACCCCTTCCTGCCTCTTTGTCCAGCCCCTTGAACTGACGTGTAGGGTGCGCAACATGTGTGTGTGTGTGTGCTTTTGCATGCGCACGCTATCTACATTATTTCAGCATGATCCTGCATTCAATGCGCTGTGGTTCTCTCAGTCGTAGCTTATGAGGTATTTGTCGCACACCAAGCGCTCAATCCCACCTGCAACTCGCCATCGGCCATGCAGCTGAAAGCAGCCAAGAAGTAGTGGGGAAGACTGAGCTCCGGAACCAAACTACGGCGTTATCTTTCTCGCGCAGCGCTTTAGCCCC
>JADBJO010003815.1:175000-180000 GCA_016801955.1 Conus betulinus
CAAATATTACCTTACAGAAAATAAGAATGATTAAGAACGATCAAAGCACTTTTGTTGTGCTGTATAAAGAGAGATACAACAGATGATTATTTGTGACTTTGTACCTTTTTCTCACCTGTCTTGGAAATAATTACCATTTTAAGACAAATGTGACAACTTTGATAGACTGTCTTTCAATGTTAAATTGGTATTGTTTGGGATAGACAACAAAGCCAACACAGACGAAACCTTTGAGTTGATATTGTTATTGGTACACTTCTGTATTCATAGATGCAGAATTCATGTAAAACCAAATTTACCAGCATTTATTTGTGAACCAGGATAAAGGTACATGCAAAAGAGCGTGTACATTTAATGGAAATGTCACACGATCAGTTTTGAGGAAAAAAGGTCCCCGAATCACGCATTAAGTGCAAAATAGAAAACATTTTGAGAAAAAAAAGGTCCCCGAATCACGCATAAGTGCAAAATAGAAAACATTCAGCATGTTATATTTCATATTTTACAGTCCTATGACGTATCTGGCTTATTCCAATTCAGATTTACCACAAACTGCTTTTGTTTTTGAACATATGTTTCCATCAACACATTTGCACGCCGGACGCTAACGTCTCAAGGAGGAAAAAAAATTGCCGTGAACTTTTTTTGGCGGTGGAGATGAGAAGTGCGGGAAAAACTGTTGCTATTTTTTCTTTCTTCTTTCCTTTTTCTATTTATTTCTCCATTGTTTACAACAATTTTGAAACACCTTTGTGACTCCCTGTCATGCCAGAATACAGTAGTTAATGGTTGACATACGTCAGATTACAATTAAGTCGTTCAGGTAAATGGTTTGATGAATGAATTGTGTGGTAAGCATGTTATGTAACATTTTCTCGATGAAAATGTAATTTACTTCAATACGAAGGAGAGAGAGTTTATATGGATTAATAAAAATGCATTCCAAGAATGGTTCATGAAGTCACGTGGGTGTGGATTTTGTGACTGCGCTAGCATTACTAGTGTTTTTGTACGATCAAATTCATCTAAATTTAGTTTTTTTTTTTAAATTTCTTTTCTGTCTGTAAGTCTACCATCCTGTTTTTCTTTTTCTTTTCCCTTTTTGTCTCACGTTTGTCTGCAGTTACACTCCATTGTGATTTTCTGTTGTTTGTTTGTTTTTTTTTTTTTAGCTTGTTGGGTTACATCCGGACCCTTAAAATGAAATGATGTACAACTAAAGGAGTTATGGACATATCACTTTCCCGCCAACAGAAAAGACAGATGGATTCACACACACACACACACACACACACACACACACACACACACAGAGAGAGAGAGAGAGAGAGAGAGAGAGAGAGAGAGAGAGGAATGTATCCGACCAACCCCAGTTTTATCACTAAGGTGTGCCAAGTGGGAAAGTGAAGAAGGCACAACGGATGTCCGGGATCAGCTTCCGGGGTGTAGAAGTCACGTCCTTTTTTTTCTGCGCAGGAAAAGGAAATCAAGGGCATGAAATGCAGCAAGAATCCACAGTGGTTTGGTGTAACGAATGAGATTCATGTCATGAAAACTGACTGGAACAGACAGGGTGACTTGTCGAGAGGTCTTGCAGAGGGCTGGAAAGTGAGGGACCAGGGTAGTTCTCTCTGGATGTGGTAAACTTTTTTTAATGGGAACATGCGATCAAAACCATGTTCAGATCTGGCAACGGCTATCTGTTGAGAAATGTTTTGGTCATCCAAAAGTCTGTGTGATACTGGCCGTTAATACTGAGTGCACAGCTTTAGTTGCAGCAGTGTCATTGTATATCGAAGGGATTCCCTGTTTTCCACTTTCCAGTTTCCAGACCACGGACCTGTGTCTTTAGCTATAAATCACACAGGATGCTGCTGCATTAAGTAAGTTTTATCCTTAGACCACAGGTTTAAAACTTACACAATTTGTAGCATTTACATTGTGTTTCTGATTTTTTTCTTCATTGTTTCTTTAAAACAGCAGACAAATGACAGAAGTGGACAACATATGCAGTTCATGAGAGAGAGAGAGAGAGAGAGAGAGAGAGAGAGGAGATGTGGCTGTTTTGTTAGGAGTTTCAAACGTTAAAGGTTATTCGACTTTCTGTCCTATTTCAAAAAGCAACAACTCAAAACCCAAACTACAGGAATCTGCATCTAGAAGAACCCTCAAAAAAATCTGGGAAAAGAAGTTTGAGCACTGATACTATGACAGCAAAAACCAAGACACATAAAGAAAGCAGCAGCAGACGCGGCCAACTGCGATTGTGATGTGTTGAAGTGCACGTGACTCTCAACAGAGGTGTAACGGTGGGACAAAAAGGGGATAGCTAAGGTGAAGAAAAGGTGACAGTCGGCATGTCTTGTTTTGCAGAGACACTTGGTAAACTGCACTTTTCTAATGCAAATGTTTGCTGATAAGGGTTGGGAGGGGAGGGAGAGTGTCTAAATGTCTGTGTTTCCTGCGTCATTTATATTTTATCTCCTTCGATGAGAGAGAGAGAGAGAGAGAGAGAGAGAGAGAGAGAGAGCATGTTGGGGGTGATAACGATATCATTTCTCTCACCACACAATCCTCTTCACACGAAGTTTTCCCTGTGATCTAATCCCATTGTAGAGGAGAAGCGGAATCCGGTTTGCCAAAGCTTCCGGATCATGACGCCAAGATCAGGCCTCCGTCTGCACGTTCTGTCTGGCAGGCGGCTAGAAGATGAAGGAGTGGCTGGGGGTGGGGATGGGGTGTGTGGAGAGGTGTAAATTATAGAAATATGTGTGTGGAGAGGTTTAGGTGCGTGGGAATAGGTGTAGGAGGTGTTGGAAGAAGGTTACGGGTATGGAGAGAGAGGTGTTTAGTGTGGGGAGAAGTGTAGGAAGTGTGGGGGTAAAATGTTAGGAGTAGGGATATGAGGAGAGATATAGCGTATGAGATGAGACGTAGGAGATGGACAGAGACGTAGAGGTGTGGGGAGAGATGTAAAGGTTCGGGGAGAGATGTAGGGGTGTGAGGAGAAATATCGCGGGATGGGAAGAGATGTAGGGTATGAGGAGAGATGTAGGGGTGTGTGGAGAGATGAAAAGGTTCCGGGAGATATAAAAAGGTGTGGGAAGAGATATCGCGGGATAGGAAGAGATGTAGGGGGGGGTGTGAGGAGAGATGTAGGGGTGTGAGGAGAGGTGTAGGGGTGTAAAAGAGAGACGTAGAGGATAGGAAGAGATGTAGGGGTGGGTGTGAGGAGAGATGTAGGGGTGTGAGGAGAGGGTGTAGGGGTGTTAAAGAGAGACGTAGAGGGATAGGAAGAGATGTAGGGGTGTGAGGAGAGGTGTGGGGGTGAGGGGAGAGACGTAGAGGGATAGGAAGAGATGTAGGGGGTGTGAGGAGAGGTGTAGGGGTGAGGGGAGAGACGTAGAGGGAGGGGGAAGAGATGTAGGGGTGTGAGGAGAGGTTGTGTAGGGGTGAGGGGAGAGACGTAGAGGGATGGGAAGAGATGTAGGGGGTGTGAGAAGAGATGTAGGGGGGGTGTGAGGAGAGGTGTAGGGGTGTGAGGAGAGATGTAGGGGTGAGGGGAGAGACGTAGAGGGATGGGAAGAGATGTAGGGGGGTGTGAGGAGAGGTGTGGGGGTGAGGGGAGACGTAGAGGGGATGGGGAAGAGAGATGTAGGGGTGTGAGGAGAGGTTAGGGTGTGAAGGGAGACGTAGAGGGATGGAAAGAGATGTAGGGGTGTGGCGAGAAATGTAGGGGTGCAGAGAGAGACGTAGAGGGATGGGAAGAGATGTAGGAGTGTTAGCAGAGATGTAGGGGTATGGAGAGATATCGGGGAATGGGAAGAGATGTAGGGGTGTGGAGAGATATCGGGGAATGGGAAGAGATGTAGGGGGGTGTGGAGAGATATCGGGGAATCGGGGAATGGGAAGAGATGTAGGGGTGTGGGAGAGATATCGGGGAATGGGAAGAGA
This sequence comes from Conus betulinus, assembly GCA_016801955.1. Taxonomy (NCBI): domain Eukaryota; kingdom Metazoa; phylum Mollusca; class Gastropoda; order Neogastropoda; family Conidae; genus Conus; species Conus betulinus. Next base: position 178,955 of record JADBJO010003815.1, read on the forward strand.
TGTAGGGGGGTGTGGAGAGATATCGGGGAATGGGAAGAGATGTAGGGGTGTGGAGAGATATCGGGGGATGGGAAGAAGATGTACGGGTGTGGAGAGATATTGGGGAATGGGAAGAGATGTAGGGGTGTGGAGAGATATCAGGGAATGGGAAGAGATGTAGGGGTGTGGAGAGATATCGGGGAATGGGGAAGAGATGTAGGGGTGTGGGAGAGATATCGGGGAATGGGAAGAGATGTAGGGGTATGGAGAGATATCAGGGGAATGGGAAGAGATGTAGGGGTGTGGAGAGATATCGGGGAATGGGAAGAGATGTAGGGGTATGGAGAGATATCAGGGAATGGGAAGAGATGTAGGGGTGTGGAGAGATATCAGGGAATGGGAAGAGATGTAGGGGTGGTGTGGAGAGATATCGGGGAATGGGAAGAGATGTAGGGGGTGTGGAGAGATATCGGGGAATGGGAAGAGATGTAGTAGGGGTGTGAGGAGAGGTGTAGGGATGTGGAGAGACGTAGAGGGATGGGAAGAGAAGTAAGGGTGTGGGGAGAGATGTAGGGGTGTGGAGAGAGACGTAAAGGGATGGGAAGAATTGTAGGGATGTGGTGAGAGACGTTGGATGGGTTGTTCTGTAAGACTATCGGGAGAGATCCAGAAGTGTGAAGTGAGAGGCTAGTGGTATCGGGAAAGGTGTAGGGATGTGGGGGGAGAGATTTAGAGGTAAAACGAGACTCAGAGGTGAGAAGAGAGACGTAAGTCGTTGGGGGAGAAATTCAGAGGCGTGGAGAAGACATTTAGAGGTGTGAAGAGAATTGCAGGGGAGTGGGGAGAGATTTAGAAGTTAGGCAGAGATTTAAAGGAATGGAGAAAGATGTATGGGTATGTGGAGAGACGTCGGGTTGTGGGTCAGAGATCAAGAGGGGGGGTGGAGTGAGATGCTGGGGCAAGGAGAGATATGTAAGAATGTGGACAGAGACTTTGAGGTGTGGAGAGAGATGTAGATGTGTGGAGAGAGAGGTAGTGCCGTGGGGATAGATTTGAAGGTGCAGAGA
>JADBJO010003815.1:192500-197500 GCA_016801955.1 Conus betulinus
TGTTGCGTCATTCAACATTTTCAAGGCATTTTGTTGAGCTGTCCAAGGGCAATACTGATCGAAGGAGAAATATTTCCTATGGTTATTTTTGGAGTCAAAATCTCCAGACAATCATGCGTAGAGGTCTATAGGGGAAACACCGACCTAAGGGAAGACAATTCTCATTAAATACTTATAGGGTCAACATCTCAAGATTATGGCAACAGAAAATTTCTTGGGGTAACGCTGAGCAAAGGGAAAACACAAACACAACAAACAAAAAAAAACTGTGTCTCAGAGAGGACGCAGAAACCGTTATGAGGAGGAATCGTTCCAGCATGAAGGGTTGGTGACTTTGTTCGGAGGCTCGTTTTCAGTTTTCAGTTATATTCTCTTGAAAAGGAGAGTCAGAGAGAGAGAGAGAGAGAGATTCATTCATTGTGGCATCAAATGCACTTCGTTCTACAAACTTGTCTCCGTTAATCACGATTTTTACCAGAGCAGCAACAAGCGACACAGTAGCTTACATGTGTGTGTGCGCGTGTGTGTGCATGCGTGCCTGAGCACGCATGTGCGCGCCTCTATGTGTGTGTGTGTGTGTGTGTGTGTGTGTGTGTGTGTGTGTGTGTGTGTGTGTGTGTGCACGCACGCCCGCGCGCGCACTCGTATACGTGCGCGCACCCACTCACGCTATTGAGTATGTGAAGCTTGTCTTTCTGGAGGTGAATGAGTGGGTGATGTCAGGCATGACGTGTCTGCCTTGATGTTCACTTCGTGGCACGTGCGTCAGATTCTTTGCACCAGGTTCGTCCAAGTGCATCAATGCAGATTGACGTGAACCACATTTTAGTGTTTTCGCCATCCGCTGGGTTTAAAACCGTTATTCTGCTTACTTTCAGCGCGCGCGCGTGCACGCACGCGCACACACACACACACACACACACACACACACACACACACACACACACACACACACACACGCACATACTTTTTCATGCGCGCATACAAAATACAGAGAGAGAGAGAGAGAGAGAGAGAGAGAGAGAGAGACAGCGAGAGAGAGACGGACACAGCGAGAGAGAGAGAGAGAGAGAGAGAGAGAGAGAGAGAGAGAGAGAGAGAGACAGACAGAGAGACAGACAGACAGACAGACAGACAGAGAAACAGAAACAGAGACAGAAACGAAGACAGAAACAGAGACTGAGATAGACCCAGAGCGTTCGTTACTTGTCAAACAAAATTGCAACTCCAAATACAAGACGCGAATTTTTCTTTTTTTTTTTACTGGTGTATTTTTTTTTTCTGTTATGGTTAAAAAGAAGCAAGTATGATGGTTCCGTCATGTTTCCCAACAAAAAATCCCTGTTACGTAATCTTTCTTCGGGTCTGACAACTGTCTATGGAACTGTTATACATCAGATCAATTTGGTTCCAAATGTCTCTGGTCTTTTGGGCCATAGGGACCATTACCCTTGCTTTACAACGACTACTCTTTCCTGACATCTGAACTGGTGGGGCGGGACGGATGGGAAACTGACTGACATCGAAGTGTAGGATTTTGTACACAAACGTTAGTTTCCGATCAGTTCTGTGTGATCTGTTTTTTTTGGAATGTGCTAGTCTTGATCCCCCTTCGCTTCCTTTCCACCAGTTCAGGCATTTTGGGAGAAGACTGAATGACGGGAATAAAGGAAGGAAGCACTGCACGTATTCTGGATTCAGTCTGGAACTGTGTGAGTCTTTTCTTGACGAACAGATAGCTTAACCCCTGAGGTGACAGGTTCCATGTGCTGCAGGGATGTGGTATGCTTCATAAAACGACGTTTCCAGAGGTCATAGTTACTGGGAACAGTTGGTGAGGGATAGAGCTGTCACTATGGTAATAGTGTAGTATGGACCCCCCCCCCCCCCCCCCCCCCCCCCCCCCCCCCCCCTTTCTACGCGTGTAGGTCGAGATTTTTTTTTATCCCATTGTTTGACATCCTACGACAAAGATGAGTTGAACACACACACACACACACACACACACACACACACACACACACACACACACCCTGGCAGACTTGATGTTTATCTCGTTTGAGGAGAGAGCTAAACTGCATTTTCGCTGTAACCTTTTTCACCCTGCTGTTGTGTTAGTGATCTACGTGTCACCATTTTCCCTTTGAGGATTCGTGTGCCTTTAGGGAAGGACCAAGCTTGCCTTCTGCCCAGCTGTTTGACTGGGTCAGCTATGCCTGATGGACAGCCAGTCGCCTCTGAAACCGCTCAGTGTTTGTGACTATGGTGTGACTGATCGGCGTTGTATGTGGTGAGATTGACTGGTGTTGTATGTGGTGAGACTGACTAGTGTATGTATGTAGTGAGATTGACTGGTGTTGTATGTGGTGAGATTGACTAGTGTTGTATGTGGTGAGATTGACTGGTGTTGTATGTGGTGAGATTGACTGGTGTTGAATGAGGTGAGACTGATTGGTGCTGTATGTGGTGAGATTGACTAGTGTTGTATGTGATGAGATTGACTGGTGTTGAATGGGGTGAGACTGATTTGGTGCTGTGTGTGGTGAGATTGACTGGTGTTGAATGGGGTGAGACTGATTGGTGCTGTATGTGGTGAGATTGACTAGTGTTGTATGTGGTGAGATTGACTGGTGTTGAATGGGGTGAGACTGATTGGTGCTGTATGTGGTGAGATTGACTAGTGTTGTATGTGGTGAGATTGACTGGTGTTGAATGGGGTGAGACTGATTGGTGCTGTGTGTGGTGAGATTGACTGGTGTTGAATGGGGTGAGACTGATTGGTGCTGTGTGTGGTGAGATTGACTGGTGTTGAATGGGGTGAGACTGATTGGTGCTGTGTGTGGTGAGATTGACTGGTGTTGTATGTGGTGAGACTGATTGGTGCTAAATGTGGTGAGATTGATTGGTGCTCTATGTGGTGAGACTGATTGGTGTTGTATGTGGTGAGACTGATCGGTGTTGTATGTGGTGAGACTGATTGGTACTGTATGAGCTGAGACTGATTGGTGTTGTATGAGGTGAGACTGGTGGTGAGACTGATTGGTGCTGTATGAGGTGAGACTGATTGGTCTTATATGTGGTGAGACTGATTGGTGTTGTATGAGGTGAGACTGATTGGTGTTGTATGAGATGAGACTAATTGGTGTTGCATGTGGTGAGACTGATTGGTGTTGTATGAGGATTGGTGTTGTATGAGGTGAGACTGATGGTGTTGTATGAGGTGAGACTGATTTGTGTTGTATGAGATGGAACTAATTGGTGTTGTATGTGGTGAGACTGATTGGTGCTGTATGAGGTGAGACTGATTGGTGTTGTATGAGGTGAGACTGGTGGTGAGACTGATTGATGCTGTATGAGGTGAGACTGATTGGTGTGTATGAGGTGAGACTGATTGGTGTTGTGTGAGGTGAGACTGATTGGTGTTGTATGAGGTGAGACTGATTGGTGTGTGTGAGGTGAGACTGATTGGTGTTGTATGAGGTGAGGCTGATTGGTGTTGTATGAGGTGAGACTGATTGGTGTTGTGTGAGGTGAGACTGATTGGTGTTGTATGAGATGGAACTAATTGTTGTTGTATGTGGTGAGACTGATTGGTGCTGTATGAGGTGAGACTGATTGGTGTTGTATGAGGTGAGACTGGTGGTGAGACTGATTGATGCTGTATGAGGTGAGACTGATTGGTGTTGTATGAGGTGAGACTGATTGGTGTTGTATGAGGTGAGACTGATTGTGTGTTGTATGAGGTGAGACTGATTGGTGTTGTATGAGGTGAGACTGATTGGTGTTGTATGAGGTGAGACTGATTGGTGTTGTGTGAAGTGAGACTGATTGGTGTTGTATGAGGTGAGACTGATTGGTGTTGTGTGAGGTGAGACTGATTGGTGTTGTATGAGGTGAGACTATTCATTGTTGTAAACGATAAGACTGCAGGGACGGTGGGTGTTGTATGTGGTGAGACTGCAGGGATGGTGGGTGTTGTATGTGGTGAGACTCTAGGGATGGTGGGTGTTGTATGTGGTGATACTGTAGGGGGATGGTGGGTGTTGTATATGGTGATATTGTAGGGATGGTGGGTTTTGTATGTGGTGAGACTGTAGGGACGGTGGGTGCTGTATGTGGTGAGGTTGTAGGGACGGAGGACGTTGTATGTGGTGAGACTATGGAGATGGTGGGGTGTTGTATGTTGTGAGACTGTAGGGACTGTGGGTGTTGTATATGGTGAGACTGTAGGGACGGTGGGTGTTGTGTGTGGTGAGACTGGATGGATGGTGGGTGTTGTATGTGATGATACTTTGGGGACAATGAGTGTTGTATGTGATGATACTTTAGGGACAATGAGTGTTGTTGTATTGGTGACACTGTAGGGACAATGAGTGTTGTATGTGGTGACACAGTAGGGACAATGGGTGTAGTATGTGGTGAGACTGTAGGGACAATTGGTGTAGTATGTGGCGAGACTGTAGGGACAATGGGTGTAGTATGTGGCGAGACTGTAGGGACATGGGTGTAGTATGTGGTGAGACTGTAGGGACAATGGGTGTAGTATGTGGTGAGACTGTAGGGACAATGGGGTGTAGTATGTGGCGAGACTGTAGGGGACAATGGGTGTAGTATGTGGCGAGACTGTAGGGACAATGGGTGTAGTATGTGGTGAGACTGTAGGGACAATGGGTGTTGTAGGTAGTGAGACTGGATGGATGGTGGCTGTGCTGAATGTTCAGTTGCTATGGCTGACATCATCGTGGAGGGCCTCCCCCTGCATCCCAGCTGCCCGTGGTTTGACTGGCAGACTCTGACCTTCGCGTCAGTCATCTCCACGTCCAGACAAATAAAATCTGCAATATGAAAAGGCAGCTGCCACTTTTACAGAGTTAAGATTGGGACCCTGGACTATGACCAGAGCTGCTTAGAAAGTTTAAAAAATAAAAGACTATTCAATGAGGGAAAAATAACATAATCTGAAAAGAAATGTTAAAAAGGATCAATGAAAGCAAACATTT
>JADBJO010003815.1:207500-210000 GCA_016801955.1 Conus betulinus
CAAGGACATGCTTGTTGTTGCCGTGTGCATGTTCAGCTCAGGATGTATGGACAAGCTGGGATTTCCTGCTTTTAAGGGAAGTGTTGTTGTTTGTTTTGTGCGCTTCTTGCCTGCATGCGTGCAGGGTGGATGAATACGAAAAACACAGCGTTAGACTGGAGTTGGGCCTGTCTTTGAATCAGCGTGGCAGCGACAGTTACCTCCTTTTGAGTCACGTGCTGCTTGCCATCTCCACGCCCCTTTCACTCCTGTCTTTCCTGGTGGTTTGTGTTTTGTTGTTGTTTTTTTAAATTCTTATACACATTACACTGTTTTTAACGGGAATCGGGGCAGATTGACAAGGAAGGATGTTAATAGGTGGGAGAGAATTGGAGAAACACAAGTTTCCATCGACCGTCTCTTCACCTTCTCCGCACCACTATCCCCATCCACCCTCCCTCTCCCAAAAAGAAAAAGGCGACGATGGGGTTCTTTGATTTACACACTATCTTAGGTTTCTTTATGTGTCCCCGTCTCCGTGTGGTCTGTGTTTCCAGATCAAAAAGCAGGAGTAAGATTTCGACCTATACATCGAACCACGTCATACTGAGTCCTAACTAAACTGTCGAAATATCTTTTGCCAATGACTGCTTAATTAATCATCGTTGCCACAATTGCAGATGTACACTCTGTGATTCCACTGACACGTCATTCATTCTGTTGAGATTTCACGTGGTTCAAGCACGACTTCGACTTCCCTCCCCACCCGCCCCGCCCCTCCCCTTGCATCGATCCAAGAGCAGAAATTCATTGTGGAAAAAGGGGACAGCCTATCAGACTTCTTGCTTTTTGCTTTCTTCCAGTGCAGCGAAAAAAGTGTATCAGAACTGGTAAATCTACAAGCAAACGACGGACTGTAAAATCAGCGTCCTGAGACATGCTGATTTCCAGAACAGATAGTAACGAAAGGACAGAGCAATGGTTCCTAAAGAGTTAATGTCAACGTGTTAGGGACATGACGACTACAAGGACACATCGGGACCTGCACCGTGACCAGTGTTCCCTTTACCAAATCAGGTCAGATATGCTGTCACACCACACAGCCCTCGCTGGGTCTGTCACACTCGCTCTGACCCAATCGTTAATACGTCACCCAAAGGAAACGCGGCTCGGTCAACCTTTGTCCTCGTTCACGTGATACAACCGGAGTAAACTGCATGAAAATCTTCAAGAGGAAAAGTGATATTACACTGATGACATTTGTCATCACATGCAGTCACATGCCATCAACATCATTCGCATTGTAATTCATTGACGTTTGGCACAGAAACGTAAACGTTTAGACTTAAAGAGACGAGTTCATGGCAAAACAGCTTTTCCACATGTTCAATAGCAGTATATAGCTGCGTTTTCAACAAAATCAAGGACACAAGTGTGCCACTCGTCGACAAGATCTGCCTGTTTGTTTGTTTTTCTGTTTCTAATTCTTAATTCCGTGGACGCGGGTTCAACATTGGAAATGGATCCAGCAGTGCCAAGGATCACTGTGTACAGAACAAAATTTATTGTCATCAAGCGACTTAAAGCTTCCGTCTGGAAAGGCCTGATAGCTGAAAATAAATGGGGGACATGCCTGTGCGTATGTGAGCGCGCGGGTGTGTGTGTGTGTGTGTGTGTGTGTGTGTGTGTGTGTGTGTCCACTTCGACTAAGGAAAGTCGACTAAGGAAAGTATGATTAAACAAGTTTCGTTTTTGTCCAAAACAAGCAACCGTTAAAAATGAAAACAATCACACGTATTTTTCTATTTAGTGAAAAGTGAATAAGCTATGAATTTTTCTTACGCCATGCCCTCGAGAATAGTGAAGACACAATCTGAACAGAAGAGAGACGTCTATCTCGAAACAGAGCATGTAAAGTGTCTGGGAAAAAGTTGTATTTCAACTGTAGAAAAAAGCCAGATCTGCAGGAGTTATTTTCAATCAAGAAGTGATGTTTGAAGGTAACATCCAGCACTTAGGGTCAGAAAATAATGAACATACTTCCTAGTTGTGGAGCACACAGATAGAAAAGCTGATCATCTGTCTCTCTGTCTGTCTGTCTGTGAGTCTCTCTCTCTCTCTCTCTCTCTCTCTCTCTCTCTCTCTCTCTCTCTCTCTCTCTCTCTCTCCACATTCGATAAGATTTTTGTTGTTTATTACAACCACCAAGGATTATTTAACTCGCCGTCCGTATGTTGTCTGTTGATAAGATTGCACATACACTATCAAGCCGATGTCATCAAAACATGGCGGACAGAGGGAGCATACGTCACGCACGACTGCCATACCTTTTGATGCAAGATGACGCAAAAAATAATTTAACCTTTTCTTTTTTATTTGGCCCCTGGAAGAACCTGGAAAATTCTAGAAGGTATCCGGGGTAAAAAGACAGGTCTACGATCTGATTGATCCTGATGAACAGGTGCTCTACCGAATACGCTTTTAGCTGACAATTTTAGTCCTTTAATTGGAGTGTGTCTGT
>JADBJO010003815.1:222500-226864 GCA_016801955.1 Conus betulinus
TTATCCTACGAACCAGGAGAGAGGTAAGGGGGGGGGGGGGGGGGGGGGGGTATCCTATCATTATCGGCCCCAGCCCATTCCGTTCAATTCACTCTTGCTCGTTCCCACATCCTTCCTCCACCCCCATCCTCACCTCACATTTATCTACGTTTTCTCTTGATTTAAATTTATGGTAAAATCAACCTCCCCCACCGTCTCGACTTCCCGGTCTCCACAGCCAACCCTTCCAAACACACTAATTCTGCCAGCACCCCCTCCCCCGCACCTTAGCTTAATCGTGCGAGATAGGAGAGAGATGAGAAAGGTAGCCTACTTCTCTTTCCTTTCCCAACTCTCCTCCCTCTCCAGTTCCCCCATGCCCCTTGGCGCTACACTTCCTCCGTCCACCCCCACCCACCCCCACTCTTGCTCTCTTCACTGCTGTAAATCTAATCGGTGGAAGTGTCAGACTGATATTTTCTTTTTCCGCCTTCAAATTTAGATGTAGATGTCTGAAACCTCGATACTGAAACTGAGCATCAGCTACCAATGCCAGACGGTTTATCTTGATAGTTTGGCACCAGCAGTTTAGTCCAGAATCTAATGGCCCTTCGCTAATATTGAATGTAACCTGATTTTGTGGTGGACCTGGTCAGTTGACCGTGTATACTGATTCGAACCTGATTTCTATCAAAGGCCATATCCATATGTATCCCTGTCACAGAAGTTCTACACAGTTTATCTGTTGAAGGACAGAAGCTTGAATTCTGAAAGCATTACTTTCCCGTCTCGGTGAAATGTCTTTTTTTTTTTTTCCGGAGGTGCACCAGGATATAGCCATAAACTCGGGCTTGCGGAATATCCTCTCTTCCCTCATTTGATGCCTGAAAATGGTAAGCATTGATTATTTTAAGTGATTATTATAAGTTTACTTTAATCTGGAAAGAAGAAAGCGCGCACACACACGGAAACTCTCCAAGTGTCAGAATGAAATGTCAAGCGGACCAGAAGAGGGGTTAGAAAGGTAATCTCAATCCGATACACACCAAACACCTCATCCCCACGTACCCCAACTTCATTCAAATTCATTCTTTCCCCTACACGTTTCGCTAATTTAGAAATCCCAACGTTGGATAAACCGAAACTAACGGAATGATACCACATACCCCCCCCCCCCCCCCCCCCCCCCCCCTCTCTCTCTCTCTCTCTCTCTCCAAGGTATGAATTTTGATCGGAAGGGGAGAGAACTGACCGTTTAGGACAGTTTGAAAGGTTGCCACCGTCCCGTTTAGTCGCCATCATGCCAGGTCACCAACCCGTAATGTTGACCCCCCCCGCCCCCCCCCCCTTGTGCTGTCACCCCGCTATGTCGCCTCTCTCTCGCGCTCGCCGTCTCTCTCAGACGCACTCGCACACAATTCCCTCTCTCTCTCTCTCTCTGTCTGTCTCTCTCTCTCTCTCTCTCTCTCTCTCTCTCTCTCTCTCTCTCCAAATAACCAACCCGCAATGTTGCTGTCCCGTTCTGTCGTCGGCCCACTATGATGCCCCCATCCCTTCACACACACACACACACGCGCGCGCGCGCGCGCGCGCGCGCGCCAAGTCCATGATTTACGGGCATATCTTTTCACAATCTCTATTCGTTAAGTCCATCTCTCTCTCAGTCTCTCTCTCCCTCTCTTCTCTCTCTCTCTCTCTCTGTCTCTCTTTCTCTTTTTCTCTCTCGCTCCAGTTTCCCTTTGCATAGATGTCTAGATTGAACAAAGGTATATCTAACCTTCGAGCAAAAAATCGCTCTCGTGAACAAGTACTGTGAAAAAAGACGTTTTAAGTGCAATGTGGCCCCAAGCGATATTCTGCCTCTGACGATTTACATGTACAGTCCCAAGTGACTGGCAGTGCGGTCACACTCTGTACATAAGCAAAAAATATGAGAGTGCATCGATCGATCTCTCCTGTGCAACTTCTAAATCAGAAACCGTTGGCAGTTTCCAGTCTCGTGTGACGTGTTGGTCTCCTTCGGACTAAAACCATTCCATGTTCCCAGACAACTTGCTGTTCAGTTTTCTTTTCCGCATTCCGTTTTGACTCTTTACGTTTTCGAGCCATATTCATAATTTTAAGTTACATTTCCGATTTCAAACCATGACTTGCCGCCGTTTGTGTATGATGTACCTCCCACCGTAATTCCTCATCTGTTTCCGCATTTTCCTGTCTTGTCCCCTCTTTCTCTGTCTTTTGTGCTTGTTTCCATTTCCGTTTTTTATGTATTATCCTCTCTCGATGGTATTCCCACGCTGCTCATTCCAGCAGTCTCATTCACTGATACATTGTCTCGTCCTGTTGCAGTGCCGGCAGTGGCAGTCTACACTTCTTTTCTGTGGCGTTCAGCAAGGGTGGACGATGACGCGCATCCAATTTTGAGGGCCTGAATGAAGAGGTGCACTCGCCTACTGCTCCACTTGGACAGGACAGGTAAAGACTTCTATTATTTGAAACAGACTTTAGGTCTAAGCCCGGGAAAAACGTGATTTTTGACAAATGCACACCTCAGCAGATGATACAGAATAATGCATAAAATAGTATTGCCCGGATAGGAATTGTTGTGTGCTTTGTTGATGACTGATGTTTGTAACGTGTAAAGATACCATTAGTCAAATATTCAAGGGTCCGTTTGCTATTGTCTATCAAATGTACGTTACTTCACGTATTGTTAAGTGCGTTCATTTTTACTTCACCATGCTTGAACCTAAAACATTGCTTAACTGCGAAGATCAGACGCTAAAATATGGTTTTCATCAACAGGACCAAAGATTTCCTGCATCAACGGCCGTGGAAAACGGAGACCGGGACAAGCGAACTCGGGAATACAGCTAAGTAGTCTTCTATCTTCTTATTCTTCTCATCTCTCTCACTTTTCCTTCGTTTTTTTTTCCCAGTGTAGTGAGCCTGTTCTTTTCAGTCGAGTGGGCTGATGTGGGCCTCTGTTGTTCTTGAATAAAGTTTAGTACCTGGTATCAGTGTGTTCTTTCAGATTATATTGTTATCGTCATTATGTAGCGCCTGTCCTCGATTAGAAATCAAGCTCTAAGCGCTTTACAGTCCGCACTCACATTTACACAAGGAGCTTCCGACCTGGGTGGAAGCCGAATGAAGAGCCGCCTGCTGATGCAGATCATTCGTTTTCCGTCATTCAGGTGAACATCAGTCACTCACTCACTTTTTCTTACAAGCTTCATGTCCTTCTGTCTATGAGGCTGCTGACTCTTTCCCCATCCCTCCACAGGGCTTCATGTCCTCTATGAGGCTTGCTGATTTTTCCCATCCCTCCACGGGGCTTCATGTCCTCTGTCTATGAGGCTTGCTGACTCTTTCCCATCCCTCCACGGGGCTTCATGTCTTTCTATGAGGCTTGCTGACTCTTCCCACCACTGGATTTCATGTCCTTTTGTAAGTGTTTTTGTCCACTCTCTACCCCCAACCCTGGGTTTTGTACCCCTTTTTCATGAGATTTGGTGAGCCCATCCCACGCACCCTCCCCCTCCTCCCCCCCGCGGGTTTCGTGCCCTCCCCTCTATCTTTTAGGTCTTTTTACCCCAGAGTTTCGTGTGATCTTTCTAAGGATCGTTTTCTTCTATCCCCCCCCCTTCCAAACCCACACCCCATCCCCGGTTTCGTTTCCTATGTTTACATGGTTCAGCTTCTCTTGATCCCTCCACAAGATTTCTTGTCTTTCTACAATGTGCTGTGTCTTACTAGTCACATAAAGTTAAGCACAGGCCTTTGCCACAGGGGGTTGATTCATCCCTTCAAAAAACATTGTGTTTTTTTTTTATGCGGCAACCAATGATGGAATCTCACACAGCAGTGTGTAATCCAGCCTGTGTCAACTGGTAGTGCGCACGGGGTCTTGGTGACCTCGTTACCGCGCGGGATAAAAAGTGCAAAGTTGCGTTAACTGTGCCTGTTTTGCATCAAGCTTGCTGGGCGACACAAGATGTGTAAAATGAAAAATTCTTTTTTTCCCGTGCAAGAGCAGTCTCTCAAGTGAGTTTTATGCCCCTTCTTTTGGCTGTTTAAGCGCGGGGTTGGTTACTGTCAGCCCTTTTCTCACCATGCCACCACACGAAGAAAACTTAGCACCTTTGACAAAACCAGGGCGATTGCGTCGGCCTAGGCAGACTACTCCCAGAGAAGATCGTTTCATCGAGAGGCAGGCCCTATTGCAGCGGGGATACCACTTCCACCAGCATCCAAAGGCAGCTTCGTATGGCAAATAACACCATCCTCAGCCGTCAAGCCATACGAAACCGTCTTCACCACTTCGGCCTCAGATCACGTCGCCCAGCTGTTCGACCACGACCTGCTAGCAGCCCATAGGCTGG
>JADBJO010003816.1:16075-66075 GCA_016801955.1 Conus betulinus
ACCTGTGTGACTTCATCAGTGTTTGGTCTGATACAAGAAAATCAGTTGAAGGTAAAGTCTTTTTAACTGCCACGCGGTCCAAAAACAACCACAACATTTATTGTTTCACACCAATGTAGAGCTCATGTTACTTGGCAGCAAAGTCTTTTTACTCAAGAATAGCGAATGCACATTCATGATGACATTTGCAGCGCCCTCATATGACAAAATGACTTGAAAGTAAGATCTTGGACCCAGCACACAGGTGTGACACATGCTAATAAAACTTAATTGTGTCATTGCCAAAGAAATTTCCTGAAATTATGTAAATGTATACAGTCTTTGTATTCATACTTTAAGAAGTCTTTGTTAAGACCAACCACTCTGGTTTCTTGAAAAAACCTTACCTCACTTTAACTCTTCATTGGCTGATGGAGTCAGGATGAAATAACTGAGAGAGAAAAAAAAAAAAAAAAAAAAACACCAAATCATTGGAAATTTCACCAACTCAAATCATCACATTATGCAAGAAGGAAACAGCTGCAAAGTAGTCTCTGTATCTTATTTCTTATACATAGAATAGGGTTAAACATGCTGAGTTTGAACTGTGATTAAAGCCAGAACTCTGAATGGTTGCAGGTGGCTGAATGCATTAGTGCGTTCCCAGGCAGAGGCTGGGCACAGGTTGGAAAGAGTTAAAGACTTTTTTTTTTTGTGTCCCCACCCTCCAAACACTTTCGGTTTTGTTTTGCTGCTAGTTTACCTCCCTTTTAACTCTTTTTTTTTTTCTGAAACGTCTGTGTCCATAGTAGATTTACCTTGCAAGTAAAGACCCCTTCTCTCTAAAGACAGATTTTTTTTTTTTTTTTATTGTTACATTTTTTGTCTCCATTCTGTATACTAGTTTCACTCTCTGTAAGGCCTGATTTCCTCTCGTTGAATACATTTTTTGTTCGTGTGTGTTTGTTTTTAACTAAAATGCCTGAAATCTGCACCAGGAAGTGGGTTTGAAATCTCAACCATCAGCTCCTCATGGCAAATGCTCCTACCACTTAACCAGAGCTCCTCTAACTTTACATGCAGGGGGAACACTTTGTCCAGAACGAGAGGAGGAGGGGGAGGGGGGCTGAGGGGAAGGAATGGGAGGGGAAGCCTAATTTTCAGATGGGGAAATCCTCTCAGGAAATCCTCTGCCTATGATTAGTATTTTAAAAAAAAAGAAGAAAAAAAGAGAAAAAAAAAACCACTGAATGACGCATAGACTGCTTATGATGATTTGAAGCCTAATGCTGGTCGACTGGCAGTTTCTTCTTCTGAGGAGCATTCACCACCACAAAATATCACACACACACACACGCACGTACGCACGCACGCACACACACGCATGCACACATACATTCTCTCTCTTCTCTCTCTCTCTCTCTCTCTCTCTCTCTCTCTCTCTCCTCTCATACACACACACTCTCACTCTCTCTCTCTCACAACACACACACACACACACACACTCTCTCTCACTCTCTCTCTCTCTCGATCTCTCACCTCTCTCTCTCTCTCTCTCTCTCTCTCTCTCTCTCACATGCACACACAAACACAACACACACACACACACACAAACAAGAATAATTGCCAGCAGACTCTGTTGTATTAGTTCACACGGCTATTAACTCCATCTCCAAAGCAGTGAACAGCTGAAATGGAGTTCATACACCTTGTGAGCAACTCTCTCTGGCTCTCTGCAGGAGATTTGGTCTGTCTCTTCCTTTTCTTTTTTTTTTTTTTTTTTTTCATTAAGAGAGTCAGAAAACATGTTTTCCTTGTTCCTGCAAATACTCGTCTGTTTGTTTTTCATCTAGGGACAGAAATATCAGGGGTTTTACCTGATGTCTGGTGCGTGTTGTTTGAAGTGATTATGTTATCCTTGTGGTTAATGGATTGTGGTTGGTGTTGCCGTTGTTTTTTCTGAAGTGTGTGGAGAGTTAAGTTATTGTAACGTTCTGTTGACAACATGCATCATTTTCTTACATTATGGAGTGTGTGTGTGTGTGTGTGTGTGTGAGGGAGAGAGAGAGAGCGAAATACATGGTGAGACATAACATGGTGAGACATAGATGGTTTATTCACTTATCATGTAGATCTTATTAAGTGGTGAACAATGATAGTGTGTGTATAGGAGGGAGAGAGAGAAATGCATGATGAGACATAAATGACGTACTTATTTATTGTTCAGGACTTAATAAATTGTAGAACAATAATAAGTTCAAAGACTCGTGAAAAAATGATTTAAAAAAACAACAA
This sequence comes from Conus betulinus, assembly GCA_016801955.1. NCBI lineage: Eukaryota > Metazoa > Mollusca > Gastropoda > Neogastropoda > Conidae > Conus > Conus betulinus. Next base: position 18,350 of record JADBJO010003816.1, read on the forward strand.
AGTGAAGATTTCAAGAGAGACAAACAACATAAAGCAACTCAGGAAAAAAAAAGAAGGACACAGACTTATAAATAATGTGTCTGATATCCTACCATCAGTCACTGAGAGTGTCTCCCACTTTGGCATGTCTACTCATTCACGGTTGCATCTCTTCGTTCAAAAGCAAGATGAAGAAATAACGTAAACTGTTATACTACTTTTGAATTTCTCTGAAGACATTAGCAATGCATATCTAAATGCATGTGGTTCTCTGTAGTATTTGAGTGATATGAGATCACGCTGGAGATAGTGAAGGGAGAGATTAATTCGGCATCTCTGTGATTTGTTTGACAGTGAATGCAATTTGATATTACTTAATCTAATCCTAAATTAAACAAGAACTTACTGTACTTATCTGTTTGCATCAACTGCAAAATATACTTTTTAATATGATTGATTTTGAATAATCTATACATTGTAACTTTTTGCTCTAACAAATGTGATCGTCCCACTCGTGCAAGTATCAATTTCGCAATCTTTGTCTAAAACATCTTATAATTTGTCAACTGATTTAACACCTTGATCTTTCCCACACATACCCAAATCCAAAGTTCAACAAAGCTTATCAAATGTTGGTTCCTGAGTTCTCTTCACTTCTCTCATTCTAAATTTAGGTAACATGAGATAAGCTTTATAAGGGAGGCATGTTCCTCTATCCACGTCTTTTAATCCAGTATTTAGTTAGTCTAATATCTGCATTTGCACACAGTGGAAATCTGCCAGAATATCCACAGACCATCGCTTTAGCTGTTCTGGCAGTGACACCTAGAAAATATTTCAATACTAAACAAGGCACATTGTGTTTCATGCTTTTATCTAGATCCAAGATTCCTGGCCCATATAGAAGCACTTGCTGCACTCTAGCACCAAAAAATTGACACAAAATGTCAGTAGACTAGACGTCATAATGATATAGTGATGTAGAGAGATACCACTAACCACTTGTTTACCCAATGCAACCAGGTTACCACCTGAAGGTGAGAGGCTCGATTTTGAGCCAAAAAAACATAGTCCTTAATGTTTGTGAGAGAGAGGGAGAGATAGAGAGCTTTCTTTTGACTTAAGAAAGAAGAGGAGCAGAATATGTGTTTGTAGGTGCACATGCACATACACGCTCACACGCACACACACACACACACACACACACACACACACACACACACACACTCGTAAACAACATAGACATGATCATAAACACACACACACACACACACACACACACACACACACACACACACACACACACACACACACACACACACGTAAGTCATATTTCATGTAGAAATCATGGGTAAGCATTTTACAAAAAAAAAAAGGATTAAATTTAATCAAGAAATAGAGCTAATTTTGGAAAAATGTTTATTAAAAGAAAAAAAAAAACAAGAGAATACATTTCAGTCACCTTGGATTAGTGTATTTAAACTCCAAGGTAATACCATGATGATACCCAAGATACATTGAACACAATTTAACTTTATGTAGGGGGGCTGAAACTTATCAATGATTTTGCATGCACCGTCACATACATTTTGCACCCAGTTTGAAGAGTTAAGTGACTGTTTTGTTCTTCATTTTCATTGTCTTGAATGTTGTTCGTCTTGCCCAAAGATGACCAAAGAGGCCAAAATGCATCAGGTTTGTCTCGTGATTTGTTTGTCTCTTTCCTTTGGTGGAATAGTGATTTTTCTTTTAAGTTTGTTTTAAATGTCCGCCCTGTGGTCAGCTTTTTTTTAAAAATAGTGTCACGTTGAGTTAAATGTCCATCCTGACTCCCTCTGAAATTTCACCTTTTTCGCTGCTCTCTTTTGTCGCACTCTTCAGGGAGGACTGGGACAGCTGACGGATGGAGATTATGGAGAGACCAACTTCCGTCTGGACACCAAGAAGATGGGGGTCAAAGGTTACGAGTGGGTGGGATGGAAGAACGACACCAATCGCCAGGAGCCCATCACCATATACTTCAAGTTTGACACTGTGCGCAACTTCTCCCAGGTAAGCCAGGGAGCACTTCCCGTGGAGCAATCATCAACTTCTCCCAGGTAAGCCTGGGAGCATTTCAGTGGAACAATCATCAACTTCTCCCAGGTAAGCCTGGGAGCATTTCAGTGGAACAATCATCAACTTCTCCCAGGTAAGCCAGGGAGCACTTCAGTGGAAACAATCATCAACTTCTCCCAGGTAAGCCAGAGAGCACTTCAGCGGAACAATCATCAACTTCTCCCAGGTAAGCCAGGGAGCACTTCCGTGGAACAATCATCAACTTCTACCAGGTAAGCCAGGGAGCACTTCAGTGGAGCAGTCATCAACTTCTCCCAGGTAAGCCAGGGAGCACTTCCGTGGAACAATCACTAACTTCTCCCAGGTAAGCCAGAGAGCACTTCCGTGGAACAATCACCAACTTCTCCCAGGTAAGCCAGGGTACACTTCAGTGGAACAATCATTAACGGTGCGTGGACGGAAATATTTGAAGCTGGAACTTGTTGTGGGTGGTGATATTTTGGTTGAGGTTTGGTGCTAGTGTTTGAGAAGTGCGTTCGTATGCTTGAATACATGTGTGTGAACATGCATATGCGGACATAACACGCACGCACACACACATGAGTGCACACTCACACATGTGCACGCACGCGCGCACGCGCACACACACACACACACACACACACACACACACACACACACACACACACACACTGCTGTCCCTCTCACTGTCCCTGTCACTCTCTTTCTCGATGTGTGTGTGTGTGTGTGTGTGTCTCTGTCTCTCTCTCTCTCTCTCTCTCTCTCTCTCTCTCTCTCTCTCTCTCTCTCTCTCTCTCTCTCTCTCTCTCTCTCTGTCTCTCTCTCTCTCTTATGACAATGTCATTTTCAGTCCCACACACATCAATCCTGCTCTACCTGAAGCAGGAATGAAGAAACACCAATGTCAGAAAGCATACATGGCTTAAACATGCCTAGAGACCCATCGGTAAACAAATGTACACAGAGGACAACCTCACCCAGTCTCACAGCAGAAAAAAATCTGACCAGCCGCCGTGGCGAAGTGGTTAGCGTCGCGGACTCCCGGCTGGGAGGTCGTGGGTTCGAATCCCCATCAGAGGCATGTGGGTTTTTTCCGCCCCTGACCGGCTCTACCCAGAGTTGAGTTTGCTGCTGCGGACTCAGTTGGGAAGACTGGGACCACACAGTCGTGTTTTCATCCACTTAATGGATGCGTTTCTGAGAGTGTTGCTCAAATTTTCTGACCAACACTGCAGTGCCTGTATCTCTCGGGCTGGTTGACGCCGGGTATATTATGAAAGGAAGCGTAGAGTACAGCCCTGTCATGTAGTCTCAGACCGAAATGGAAATCCGTGCATCATCTTCATCATCCTCATTCTCATCGATCTGCATTAAAAAAAATGTCCCAAGTTCTGTGGCCCTTCATGCCCTGCTCTCATTGTGACCTCAGTTTCGATTCCTCTCCACGTCCTATGGCCTTGGTTTGGTTCCGTCGGGTCACCGGTATCGGCGAGTCCATGTGGGGCTGTCGTTGGACGGACGTGGTGGCGCCCTCCGGAGGGAGAGCTCACTCACGCCGGCTCCGCGACTAAGCAATTATTGTCGTCAGTAGGGGGCTTAGTGGGTGGTTGTCCTGCGTATGTTAGATCAGAACAGGCGCCACTGAAACACCACCGAAGTGACTCGGCAGCAGTGTCCGGTCTCTCTCCGTGGTTGCCTCCTGACGAAATGACATCGGTGACTCCGCCGTGCCGAGTGCCATTGTCGTGACTCCGCCGTGCTGCGGCGGGCCCTGACGGGGCTGTGGCTGTGGACGGGGTGTCGGAATGAGCGGTGTGGGTGCACTGCCTCAGAAGTGGTGCAGTAGGTTGGGACAGCAAAAAAAAAAAAAAAAAAAAAAAAATCTGGATAATTTTCCCTTTCGCAGGTGAAAATTCACTCCAACCCACTACTCCAAAGAGGTGAGAGTCTTCCGCAAGGCAGAGATCTTCTTCAGCGTGGGCGGGCAGTACACCAGAGCCAGCCTCTCAAGTTCAACTATCAGCAGGACTCCTACTTCGAGAACGCTCGTCAGGTGATCATCCGCCTTGCCAATCAGATCGGCCGCTACGTGCGCATGGACTGTACTTTGAGTCCCGCTGGATCAGATCAGTGAGGTGGAGTTCGATTCAGGTGAGCCACTGGGAAGGTCAAGGGAGATCACCATTTGTTGGGCTGGAAATTAGAGTGACTTTTCCTGGTTTGAATGGAATTCATGGGGATGTTTTCATGTTAAGGTGTCCACGGCTGTGTCCTGGAGATGGGGAATGAATCTGCTGGGGAAAAATGTGTGTCTATGTGTGTGTGTTGTGTGTGAGAGAGAGAGAGAGAGAGTACCAAAGTACATACCACCTGTGCACGTATTCAATGTAATAAATAACATTCATTTCACAGTATCTCAGCTGAAGGCAAGCATGAAATCCCGAAAGGGAAAAAAACTTTTTCTCAAATATAAGCACACCAGAAAATGGTAGTATTCCAGTTTGAAGAAGACCAGTCACTTCCTGTCTCTCATATCCTCCGTTTTTCTTACCTTCCCTGGCCACAGAAGTCGCAGAGGGCAACTTCACAGCCGAGACAGCGCCCCCTTCAACCCTGTCTCCCATAGCGACCAACAACGACAAGGAGAAGGACCCAGATAAATGGCGACATGGAGTTTATCAACATCAATGACAACCCAGGCTCTCCTTCTGCTCCTGGCGGCGGCGGTGGTGGAGGAGGTGGTGGTGGTGGTGGTGGAGGTGGTGGCTCAGTTCCTGACCTTTCGGGTGACCCTGTGAACCAAGGGCAGGAGCCCAGCATCGACGACGAAGATGAAGATGGAGGGAACGTGAAGATCGACCTGTCAGATGGTAAGTCTTGGGCCTGCGTGGATCGAATTGGATGATGTTAGACAGACTGGTAGACCTGTGGGTGGACTAGGATGGCGCCATTTGGACATTTAGTGGTTTCGAGAGTCTGTGAGTGTTTGCACCTTTCCCATCCCATCCACCCCCTATCGCCCTCCATCTCTTCCCCCCCCCCCCCCCCCCCTCCCCCCCCCAACTACCCCCCGCCCCTTATCCCTCTCCACTCCCAGACTGAAATTTCCAGTTCATTTGTTTTTAGTCCTGAGCCTTGCGAACTAAAAGACTGAATTCAGCTTTTGATGATGATAGAAGTCGTCTGTCTTGTTGTTTGTTTCTCTCACAGACATGTTTTTGGGGGGAGGGGGAGGGGTTGCAAGATCCCATTTCAGTGAAGAAATATACATTGTTGGCAGTTGCCCAGTTATGTTGTTCTATGAAAGTCTTTTAGTAAATTCTCAATAACGGAAGATGTGTTCACCTTTGACCCCCTGTTGAGAGAGAGTTCAGTGGATAGAAGGTGGCGAGCATGCTTCTGAAGTTAAGATACAAGTAAACAATACTGCCACACTTTCTTACTGTCGTTTCTTTCTAAAGGTAAGTAATCTTCCTTTCCTTTCTTTGCAAAGGGAAATAATCTTCTCCTTTGTAAAGGGAAGTGATTACTCAGCTTTCTTTGTAAAGGGAAGTATCTGCTGCTTTTTTTCTTTGTAAAGGGAAGTAATCTTGCTGTCCTTTTCTTTGTAAAGGGAAGTTATCCTCACTCTCTTTGTAAAGGAAAGTGTTCTCTACCTCTCCGTTTTATTTTTTTTTCAAGGGAAGTGATCTTGCACAACTTTTTTTATAAAAGGGAAGTAATCTTACTCTCCTTTCTTTGTAAAGGTGGAGTGGAGAAAAAAGGTTTGGAGAAGGAGGAGGATGGGAAAGATCAGCTGTGCATTTCAGATTTGATCTTAATCAGTGTGTTGATTGATTTGTTTTTTTTGTTGTTTTTTTTTTTTTAAAGAATTGGACAAACAGATTAAATTACAAGACAGAACATGAGGCGTTTCGACCCCATAGGTCTTTCTCCCGGCAAGATAATCGACATTCAGATAATGAAAAACGAACACGAGCAATCACTTATCTTCTCAAATTTGGCACAAGATGTATATGTGTGCAAGATAAGAGAAGATAAAAAGATTGCTTGTTCTTCGTTTTCATAACCTTGTAGATATTTTTTTAAAATATGTAGGAAGAAAATGATGATTCAAAATTAAAGAGGCTTTAGAAAGGTTCTGTGATGATGGTGAAAATTGTGCTGATGGAAGTCTACTACTGTTTTTTTCTATTTAAAATGTGGGAACATTTTATGAGTGTGTCCTCATGATGCAGTTTTATATCATGTTTCTTGTTCATCTTCTCTATCTCCCACCTCCCTTACCTTGATCTTTGTCTTTTTACATTCTTCTATTTTGTGTTGATTTTTTTGTTTGTTTTGTTTGTTTTGTTTTCTCTTTCTCTCAAGTGGCATTTGAATCAGTGTGCAGTGAGGAGAGGTTGGTTGCTTATTTTTTTGTCAGTTTACTACCTTTTCTTGAGACATCTGAGTCTGTGTGGTGTGTGTGGATGTGTGTGTGTGTGGTGTGTGTGGTGTGTGTGTGTGTGTGTGTGTGTGTTTGCGCTTGATTTTCACCTCTGCCAGGAGATCTCTTTGCATCAGTGGCTTGTTAGTTTTTGTCTGTACGTCTGTTAGCAAGATTACAGAAACCTAAGTCTTTTGACTTTTAACTGATTCTCTTTTAAGCGCCTCACCGTCGAAAAAAAGATGTTAGAGTGGCCTCAGGACCAAGCCAATTTGTTTGTGAGGATTCCGGTCAAAAGGACAGATCCAGGTAAATGGTTTGGAGGCTGTAACGGGATGTCCAAATCTGCAGAGATCTGGTTCTACTGAATTTGTGCCACGTGTCTGTGACAGTAAGGTGTGTTGGCGATAGCATGGGTCATGCTTGCAGCCTCTGTAGACAGGACTCATTACGTGTAAATTAGCCAGGCAAAGTGGGGTAGTAAACTCCTGGCACTCTACTCCTGGTGCCATGTGCTGTTCTAAATAAATGAGTCATAAAATGTGTCATAGTTGTGTGGACGCTGCGTCCACACATGGTCAATACAGCAGCATAAAAAGCCAGTAGTACAATTGTATATTGTTATGATACGATATTTGACCAAATAAGCATAAAGAACCGCTCAATATTGTCGTTAGCTTGTCAATTTGTTTGTAACTCTGTGAATATGGAGAGATGTTATGAAATAAAAACAAGCTACAAAAAGTTCCACTCGCCCCAGATGTTCTCAAGGCAGCTTCAGGCCAGTGCAACAGCAGCACTGAGATTAGCTCCCTGGCAATAGAGTTGAAAGGTAATCTCTGCTGTGATGGAAGCCTGGGCTCTCCTGCGTACCTTTCTGGTCATTGTCTGTTTTGTGTTGTGGTCAGTGTGTATCCATGGTCAGTGTGTGTCTTTAGTTTATTGACACACTCGATGTTGCTGCTCAAAAAGTGCTTTCTTCCCCACAGACAAGCAGAGCACAGACACTGTGCACAAGGAGAAGGAGAACAAAGAGTACAGCGACGACTACATTGGCATCATCATCGGTGCCCTGGCAGCCCTCATCGTGCTGCTGGTCTTCATCATCGTCATCTTCTTCGTGCGGCACAAACGACGTAAGCACAACAACAACCGCCGTAGCTTGAAACCCGTGGTGGACCGCCATGTCACCATCAACCTGAACGACTTGCGCGGAAGCACCAACGGAAAGTCTCCAACGGCAACATGTACAACAGCATCGCCACCGACGAGACGGACTCGGAGCGAGAGCAAGGGGGGTCCCAGCGAGGCGCCGCAGCTGCCATAGCGAACGGCGCCAGCGCCACCGGAAGTGGCAGCGGCGGCGGCAAACTGGGCAAATCCGCATACCACAATCCCAAAGACAGCATTCAGGGTAGACCACTCCCGCCTGCTCCTTCTCCTAGTCCTCCTGCTTCGCTCGATCCTCCTCTTCTCCCCCCTCCTCCCCCTGGTCCCTCCGGGGGCCCCCAATCTACTGCGCCTGTGTTGTGTGCTGTTGCTTTTGGTGGTGAAGCTGTAGCGCTTGACTCTCAGAGCATGGTCAATGGTTGGTAGTCCCTTTCTGTTTGTTTCCCCCTCTTCGGCTTTTGCTTCCTCTGGCTCTTGACCTGCCTGCTTGCATTTCCTGTTTTAAACCAGCACCTCTTGGTGAGAGTAACACAGGCGCCTGAAAAACAGACGCCGCCTCATCCTCTGTGACTGAAAAGTCTTGGTCAGGTTGTTTAGGATGATATTTTTTTTTGGGGTTTTTTTTTTGTTTTGTTTTGTTTCTTTTTTTTTTTTTTTTTTTTTTTTTTAAAGGGGGGGGGGGGGGGTCATGGGCAACTGGGGTGGGTTTTAGTCTTAAGTCAGTGTGTAGAGCGTATGTATGTGTGAGCAAGTGTGTGCATTTTTATTACTTATATGTTCATTGTTTCATTTGGTGTGTTTGTTTATTGTACATGTATGTGTCTGTGTCTTTGTGTGTTTTGCTATATATATATATATATATATATATATATATATATATATATATATATATATATATATGTGGGTGCGCTCATACATATCCCCAATTGTTCAGAAATGTCTGTTCATCAAAATCTTCAATAATGGGGGGAAAAAAAGTGAATTTTTAAAACCTGCATAAGGTGCGTAATTGTGATTCTCCTTGTTCACAAACTAAAAACGTTATGAGGATTGCATTGAAAGGTTACAGCTTTCTTACTGACCGTTTTGTTTAGGGTCTTGTTTGTTTGTTTACTCGTGTGTTTATTTGCTTGTCAAGTTACAAATCAACAAGACCAAGACTTTTCACTCAGTCTGCGGTACCAAGCTGTAAGAACACTTCTCATGAAGACATGTCATGAACCCTGAAGATTAACTCGTCAATCGTAACCTAACTTGCACACTTTCTGGCATCTGTTTTTTTTTTTTTTTTTTAATTGTTTTTTTAAATTTCGGTAAAAAAAAAACATCAATGCTGTCAATGTATCCCAGAAAGTCTTGACACTAAACTCCTGTTCGTATTCCTCCAAGAGGCTTTAATTACAGGAATCCTGTTGATAATATATTTAGTGTTCATTTTGGAGAAAAGTTTTAAATTAACTCAGATTTCACTTCTGTAGAGTATCACTAACTGACACGACACCAACAAAAAGAAAAAATACCAATGGTAGAGAAAGCGATGTTGATCAACGCTGCATCAAAGTGATTCTTATCCATCTGTAAAGGATAACCATCATTTCACGTAGTTTGTGATCTTAGTTATTATTGTTATAATCACTTGTCCTTCATTTGTGCATCAGTTGTTGTGAATGTTGATGAAAAAAAATGTGTTGGCAGCACTGGTTCCTGATATAAATACATTTGTTTACATTGTCAGCTGCATGGGGATTTGGCAAAAGGAAGTGCTTAAGTTTTGTGTAGTTTGATTTTAACACCCCCTCCCCCCAAAAAAAAAGAAATCCATCTGGAAAGACTGAATTATTGTTTTGCAATACATTGTAAGTAAGCAGATTGGTATATTCTTTTGGATTCTGCTTACCATCATTTAGTTTCCAGTACTAAACTGCGCACTTTGCATGTGAACCTAACATTGCCGGCCATACCATTACTTGTGTGTGTGTGTGTTTGTGTGTGTGTGTGTCTAATCTAAACTTTCATTTCATTTAATAGGTCAATGTCAGTTCTGTAAAGAAAAAAAAAAAAAGATTAGTGGTGAAAAGAAAAGAGACAGTGTTGTATTTTGATTATTCCGTCCCTTCCCCAACTGTTTCATGATTTCAGTGATGGATGCATGCATATATATATATATATATATATATATATATATATATATATATATATATGTGTGTGTGTGTGTGTGTGTGTGTGTGTAAAGGAGTTCATGACATTTACATACTAAGGTATATCTGGAAGCATACTTAATGAGAAAACTCCAGCTGAATTTGTAGAGGATATGTGTGTCTGTGTGCTTCAGTTGACTCCTTATCCTCGATAAATACCTTATCAGCTCGTCGACTTTTTTTCGTTTTCTGTCTTTTGTTGTTGTTGTTATTGTTTTGTTTTGCTTTTGTTTAATTCTGAGGTTTGGGTGAAACTGCTCCTCTGACATGCATAGAGGAACATAAAAACTTGTTTGTCTGGTGTAGCTTTTTTTTTTTTTTCAATGCTAGAAGTATGGTGGGGTGAAGAAACAAACTTAGCAGTAAAGTTACGTAGAGTTGCTGTTCTTTATTTGTAAGGGTTAAAGTCCCATAGCCTGGTGGATGTAGGGAGCAAAGAACTGTAAGGGTTAAAGTCCCATAGCCTGGTGGATGTAGGTAGCAAAGAACTGCAAAAAGTCCCAAGCCTGGTGGATGTAGGGAGGGTTAAAGTCCCATAGCCTGGTGGTAGGGAGATAGGAACTGCAAGGGTTAAAGCAAGGAAAGGGAGTAAGGAACTGTTAAAGTCCCATAGCCTGGTAGGATGTATGTAGGGAGCAAGGAACTGCAAAGGTTAAAGTCCCATAACCTGGTGGATGTAGGGAGATAGGAACTGCAAGGGTTAAGTCCCATAGCCTGGTGGAAGGAGGGAGCAAGGAACTGTAAGAGATTTACTCCATCAGGAGCATAGCATTTGGGAAGACAGGACCCTTCCCTAGTCTTCAGCTGTCTGTACTTTTACTACACTGAATCAGCCGTCTGTGCATAGCCAAGTGGACAGAAATGGTTTTTAGGCTGAAAAGATCTGATCCTTGAGCTGGCTGGAAACTCTCAACCACACATTTCATCGCCAACCACTTTAACCACTTGACTTTGGGCTCCTGGACTTGATACTAGTGTAGAACTAATATGTTTATCCCGTGTATGATTCTGTGTCCTCTCCCCTCTTTGTTTGTCTTTGGGGTCTCTTTCACTTCTGTTTTTATTCATCTACATCTTCCCAGCTCCTTGATGTCATCCCTCGTGTGCTGTTTATTTTGACTTCCCAGAACACAGCGGCACCTGGCTTTGGTCTGTTGCCCCCCCCCCCCTCCCTCTCCCCCTCAGTAAGACAGTCCACAAAGAGCAATCAGTATGATGTCCCTTGAGGCCACCCACAAGAGGAGACTCTGCACTGCTGCAGAGTTGCTTCGGTCGTGTTGAGTGGGAATCTTTCTGGTCCAGCATACGCATGATGCTTGCCTCTTCAGATCCCTCGCTGAGCGTGAGAGAGTGACCTCTCCAGAGGAACTCGTCATGTCCAGTGCAAACAACATTTACATTTCCTCTTCTTTCTGTTTAAACTGCTGATGTTTGAACGTTTGTGGACACTGAAAAGAACAAGAACAAAAATGGGGAGAAGGAAGTAAGAAAGAACAAAATGATAGGTAGGTATAAATGGTCAGCAGCTTTCTGGGGTTGAGGGGGCATTTTTTTTGTTTTTGTTTTCGTTTTTCATGTGAGTGTGTGTAATGTTTAGGCTTTTCTTGTACCTCAGCTACATGTTGTTTTCTTGTTGCCTGTTGTGTGTGCAACTCTCTCTCTCTCTCTCTCTCTCTCTCTCTCTCTCTCTCTCTCTCTGTCTCTGCTTAATGTACAGTTACAGTTTTTTTCTGTGGTCTTTTTTTTTTTCTTTAAATTCGCTAAAAAGAAAAAAAAAAGACTTTAATCACAAACCTTGTAAGGTAATGACATTTATGAGAAACTGTAAAATACGCTTGTCATTTTTTTTTCCCTTTATGGATATGCTTTTTTTTTTATACAAGAGGCCATAAAATGTTCCTGTAAGAACCCACAAAAAACAAGTATATATATATATGTCTCGTTACCCCCGCTGTCGCTTTCTTCTCATTCTCAGTTTCAGTTTCCATTTCCTTTTTCTTTTTTTTTTTTTTTTTCCTTTCTCCCACAACTTTTTTTTCTTCTTTTATAGCAAAATACCATGTTTCTTACCCTGCTTCTTTTCGGGGTCTTTGTTTTGTGTTCTTTCTTTTCATCCTGTTATCATTATTGCATGCTGTTTTTAGAAGACAACAAAGATGGTATCAGGGTATGGTACTCAGACGTAGTTTCTGAACTTCAAATGCAGGTTAACGATGAGTTATAGGTCATGTGCACTGGAAATGTACCAGATTTTGAGAGCAGAATTGGATGCACTAAGTATTCCTTACTCTTGGAAATCCAGCAAGCCAAAACTAAAAGCATTGATCGGGGGCCATATTTTTTTTTTTTTCTTTAAAGAAAAAGAGAGAGAGACACACAGAGAGATGCTTTTCATTGTTTTGTGTAGTTTTTTTTTTTTCATGTCTTTTTGTTTTTGTTGTCTTTTTACATGAGAGATTTCTGTCTTATAATGAAGTGTGCCAGGTTACTGGAAAGAATGAAGCTGATGATAATTTTTTTTTTGTTTGTTTTTTTTTTGTTTGTTTCAATTCCTTGTAAAGCATCTGAAGCCGTGCAAAAGCCATTCTATTCTTTTCCTTGTTTCTTCCATTCTTTCTGTCCTCCATGTGTATCCTCTCCACTCTGCCGCCATCTCCAGCCCCACCCCCACCCCCCCACCACAACCACCACACTCCCTCCCCTCTCTCTCTCTCTCTCTCTCTCTCTCTCTCTCTCTCTCTCTCTCTTCTCTCTCTCTCTCTCTCTCTCTGCTCTCTCTCTCTCTCTCTCTCTCTCTCTCTCCTCTCTCTGTCTCTGCGTCTCTCTCTCTCTCTCTCTCTCTCTCTCTCTCTCTCTCTCTCTCTCTCTCTCTCTCTCCTCTCTCTCTCTCTCTCTCTCTCTCTCTCTCTCTCTCCTCTCTCTCTCTCTCTCTCTCTCTCTCTCTCTCTCTCTCTCTCTCTCTCTCTGTTTTCATTCTGCTCATTCATCATCCATGTAATATAACAAGTTGTGTTTAGGTTATACAGTGTATTTCTAAAATTCGTTCTTTCCCCCCTATTCATTCCAGCATTACGAATGAATGAGAAAGATGTTTTTGAAAGGGGTGTTTGTGTGTGTGTGTGTGTGTGTGTGTGTGTGTGTGTGTTCATCTCCTGTAAGTACCTGATGAATCCACATCACTTGTGTGGGATGGGTTTGGGGTTCTGGTCAGCAAGAACTACCAGCAGTTGAAGAGCGCAGAAGAGCGAAGCCATTGACTGCCCATTTTGTACCACATACTCACAGTAGTTGTCATTCTCTGATGCCTCAAGATGTATCTTAAAAAATGAAAAAAAACTGAAGGTGGGTGGGAATGTTCTTACACAGTTAAGTCAGCTAGATGATTTATTCACATCGCTTATACATGACCAATGAAACCCAACGGCAGCGGAGTAAAAAGCTGTTGGCAGTGTGACCATCCCACCCCCTTGTCAGTCATGGCCAGATGTTGACCACAAGGCAGCGGCTGTATGATCCCAGGCCTCCTACTGCTCACACCCTCCCAGTGGACATGGCCAACAGTTTTTGCCATGGTGCCAAGTCAGTTGACAGTGGACTGCCGTGCTCTGACATTGTATCTGGAATGGGACATTGTATCTTTGGGTCTCAGTCCTGTCTGGGAAACATGCGGCTGGGCCTGCTGTTCATTGTCTCTGGCAGTTCTCATAGCAGCAGGGTCAACTAGAAATTCAGCTTTTGTGCTGGTGAATATGAAACCAACAGTGCAATAGTTGTCTGGCAGTCAGTGGGATTGATACTAGTCTGTGTGTGTGTGTGTGTGTGTGTGTGTGTGTGTGTGTGCATGCATCAATGTGTGTGTATGTGCGCACATGTGTGTGTGTTTGTGTATGTGAGTGTGTGTGCGTACGCGTGTCTTTGTGTATGTGTGCATATACATGTGTGGATGTATTGGTCTTTGGGCTGGAGAGTGGAAAGTAGGAGCGTATACATGTATGCTTTCACATGAATTGCAGAATACATTTTAGATTCTCTGTCCGACATTTCTTATGTGCAAATCCTTATACATGTTTCCTCTTAACTTTTGTATAATTTTGATGTAGCCAAAAATGATAGATACATTTGTACAATGCGCACACTCCCAATAAACAATGACCTATGTTTATAGAAAGTGGACTCCATTAGAAGTGTTTGATACATGTTTCACATAGTTCACTTCATATCATGATTTTAAGTCCTAGAGTGATGTGGCATAGCATTAGAAACAACCTGTATGTTGTCAACTGATTCCCCTCATATGTTGCTTCTCCAGTTTTTTTTTTTTTTTTTTTGTGCCTTTTAACACCCAGTGTGTGGCTTTTGACCATTGAGTTCCCTGCTCCTTGACACGCATACCAGTCAGTGTTGCTTTGTAGAACTTACCTGACTTTTCCGTTTGTGGAGTAGAGCCATCTCTAGTCATTCATCACTTCCTGTTCTTATTGTCACCTTCTGTGCCAGTCATTCTCTTTGTTTTGTTTCAGTCCCCTCCTTCCCTTCCTGGTCTTTCTGCTGATGACCTTTAAGATGGCTTTTTGCACAGCTTCTGTATCGCTCAGCTCATTCAAGGTTTTTTTTTTTCTGACAACATCATTTCTTCAGTGGCCCCCTAACTCCTCTGGTTTCAGGGGGTCCTAAGTGTGGAGTGTGGTCACCCTGAGATGGATGTCTTTGGGAAGTGAATACCAATGAAAGAGCAGCGAAAAATGTGATTGAAGACTCAGAATTAGCTCGGCGGAATGAAATATGGCATGCTAAGAAGAAAAAAGAAAAAAAAAAAAAAGACAGATTTAGATCAGTTCATTGTAAAGGACTTTGAATATTAAATTGATGATGCCGTTTCTGAACATTAGGATTTGAAGTATTTGCTGCGTATGATGCTAAGTGGACAGTTTTTTGGGGTTTTTTTTTTTTTTTTTGTTTTCTGTTTGTTTTTTTTTTAATGCAGAAATGCTTCAAACATTCGTCATGCCCGTTCCTGCCCATTTGATACTGCCTTCTCTGTGCCGTTTGGAAAAAAAGGAGTGCCCAGAGATCTTTTGCTGAGATTTTTGGCTGTTTGATCTTCCAAGAGACTTAGAACATGTCCTTAGTGGCTAAGGTATCGCTAAGGTATATTGTTGCATTTTACATGAAGTGGTGTTTTCATGTCAGAATGAAACAGTGCCCACACATCCATTTTCATTTCGATGAATTTATTACAACAGAAATACATCATGCAGCATTATTGGAAAACAAAGGTTTTTGTTTGTTGTTTTTTTCACCATGTTTGTTGGAGACAAGTTAGAGAATTGGATTATTTCACAAAGATGTAGATATGTATGCTTTACATTTACATCTGTATATGCACTTACATTCAGACAGTCACAACAACAACAACGAAAACACAACTCTGTAACTCAGTTTCATGCCGCTACCTTGTACAAACAGAATCATTATGTTAGAGACTTGGGAATAAATTTTGTGCTGATAAGACTCATTATATTAATGACACACATGAAGGTAAAATTTTTGTTGCTGTTGTTTATTAAGGCTGTATGCCTACTACTTTGCGCATCTTAACAATGACTTACGACCATCCGGCAGAGTTTCTATCAGGTTCAGCTCACCCCTCTCTCTGCCTGTTTCCATGCCACAAAACAACAGGAGCGGAAATGAGAGACTACGACGCCGTCCCTGACGTCACCAAATCTGCTCTGGTGGTGAACCTTCCTCCTAGACCTCCTCGTGGTGCCAGCAACGTGCTGGACAAACCGCCGCCGAACTACGATGCCCTCTATGCTGCGGCTGATATCGTCAATGCCCCTGCGTCCAACATCCCAAGTCTGCAGGGAGTGAGCGGGAACAATGTGTATGCTGTCCCCAACGCCGATCT
The DNA here is from genome assembly GCA_016801955.1 of Conus betulinus. Lineage (NCBI taxonomy): Eukaryota > Metazoa > Mollusca > Gastropoda > Neogastropoda > Conidae > Conus > Conus betulinus. Next base: position 34,116 of record JADBJO010003816.1, read on the forward strand.
GCTGCTGAGCATCGACTACTCGGTGATGGAGTTTCCTCGGGAGAACCTGCGTTTTGTTGAAGTCCTGGGGGAGAGGGGCAGTTTGGGGAGGTGAGTGTGTGTGTGTGTGTGTGGGGGGGGGGGGGGGGGGGGGGGGGGGGGGGGGGGGGTGTGTGTGTGTGTGTGTGTGTGTGTGTGTGGTGTGTGTGTGTGTGTGTGTGTGTGTGTGTGTGTGTGTGTGTGTGTGTGTGTGTGTGTGATACAAAAAGACACAAAGACAGACAGACTCACAGAGTGACAGAGAGAGCATCTGAATTACAGTGTGTGTGTGTGTGTGTGTGTGTGTGTGTGTGTGTTGATGTGTGAATGTGTGTGTGTGTGTGTGTGATGTGTGTGGGTGTGTGTGTGTGTGTGTGTTTTAATGTAGAAAATGTGTGGGGAAGGGAGACAGGGATAAAGTTTGAAGGGAGGATCTATTATAGTGTGTGGAGGGAAAGGAGTGGATGGGTGAGTGGGTGATGAAGGTCAAAGGGGGGACAAGTGTAAACATTTTGGACAATACATAATGATTTGCATTCATGTCTTCAGACTCTGTGTCTGTCTGCACACACACACACACACACACACACACACACACACACACACACACACACATATACATGCACGCACACATACACACACACACACACACACACACACACACACACACACACATACTTACATACACGTACATAAGCATGCTTGCATGTATATGAATACACAAATGCAACACATGTAATATGTAATCACAGTGTTAGACCCCTAGCTAATTAAATGTCATCCATGTGCTTTTGTAATCTATAGCTTTGATACATGTCAGAAATGATTGTTTTACATCCATGTCGCTGTCGTAACCCACAATCCTCTACACACTTCCTGATAGCGATACTGAATGCATTACTGTTTGCAGGTCCATTTGTGTGAAGCGATCCGCATCAATGAGTTTCTGCCCGATGAATATGCAGTGAACCGCACCATGTCTCGCTCAACCATGCTGGTGGCAGTCAAAATGCTGAGGCCCACAGCTGACGATCGTGCCAGGTAGACCTGCCGTGTGTTTATTTGATTAACATAGTGTCACCAGACCTGTTTATCAATATAAATATTGCTATATTTTGTACACATGTTTTCCAACAATATGATAGAAACAACAAACTGAAAGGAAAAAAAAACACATGTCAAAAAGAAATCTCAAGACCGAGTTCTTGAGCGCTAAATGCACTTGTGGTGTGTAACCATTGTGTTAGTGTGCTAATAGTAAAGGGTGACAACTGTCACTTAACTCTCATGCAAGAAATCATGTCAGGCTGCCTCTGTGTCTGCGACAACATGACAATACATGGGAACAATCACGGAGATTACAGGTCCTGAAATGTAAAAAAAAAAAAAAAAAAAAAAACAGCAACAAAAGTGGGTGCGAGAGCAAGTTTGATGAATCAGGTTTGACAAGAATTTGTAGTAGGGGAAACTATTCTTTTAACAGGTACTGGAAGATCAGGTATCCCTGTGCCCTCCACAATGTGATGATAGATGAAAACAAATCACACACACACACACACACACACACACACACACACACACACTCTTTCCCTGCTTTCACAAAAATTTGGAATACATGTGAACACAGGGTTTTGTAGAAAATATGCAAAATGTAGTCGGGAAAAGTACATTGACAGCAGTTTTAGGGTAAACAGATTGGTGTCACTGTCACTGTCACTTCCACCAAAGCCAAGTTGGCACTGCGATGATGCATGCAGCACCAGTTATCTCCCTTTCGATAGTTACGGGCAAGGGCCTGGCTTGTGCTAAAGCTCTTCCCAGCCCACTCAGCAATGTTGTCCGTCCATCTTCTTTTTTTTCTCTCCAGCTGCACTGTTTCTTCTTCATCTGCCTTCTCTCTTCTTCATGCTCTCTGCTTTTTCTTCATCTGTCCTCTCTCTTCTCCATCTGCCCTGTCTCTTCTCCATCTGCACTGTCTCTTCTCCATCTGTCCTGTCTCTTCTTCATCTGCACTGTCTCTTTTTCATCTGTCCTGTCTTCTCCATCTGTCCTGTCTCTTCTCCATCTGCACTGTCTCTTCTCCATCTGTCACTGTCTCTTCTCCATCTGTCTCTCTCTGTCTTGTCTTCATCTGTCCTGTCTCTTCTTCATCTGTCCTGTCTCTTCTTCATCTGTCCTGTCTGTCTCTCTGTCACTGTCTCTTCTTCATCTGCACTGTCTCTTTTTCATCTGCACTGTCTCTTTTTCATCTGTACTGTCTCTTCTCCATCTGCACTGTCTCTTCTCCATCTGTCCTGTCTCTTCTTCATCTGCACTGTCTCTCTTTTCCATCTGTCCTGTCTCTTCTCCATCTGCACTGTCTCTTTTTCATCTGCACTGTCTCTATACTCCATCTGCACTGTCTCTACTCCATCTGCACTGTCGCTACTCCATCTGCACTGTCGCTACTCCATCTGCACTGTCTCTCACTCAATCGCCACTTCACTTTGTCGGTCACTGTAAGTCATCATAGTGACTCTGAAGCTTGTCAGAAGCTCTGTGGACTATCATGTGTGGCAGGTTTGCGGTGGTAATACAGTGAGTGAAAGGATCCACTTGAAGAAACCTTCTGGTTTGAAAGTGGCTGTTTCAAACAAATGATAATGGCATTGTGAATGAATTATCCATGGTGCTATTTCCGTAAAGAGAGGAAGTTGAAAAAAGGAAACTAAGGATTGTTGCTATTTTTTGTTTGTTTTTTTTTACATTCTTTCATTTTTTTTTTTTTCATCGCTTCTCTTCCTGCTTCTACACACACACACACATACGCACACACACACACACACACACACACACACACACACTTTAACCATTGGTATCATGAGAATTTGCCGGTGTCCCCATGTCATTCATTTCATTTGATTTCTTACCTCCCCTGACAGAGCGGACTTCCACAAGGAAATCAAGATCATGTCACAGCTGAAGGACCCCAACATCGTGCGTGTGATCGGCGTCTGCACACAGGAGGAGCCCCTCTGCATGATGTGGAGTACATGAAGTATGGCGACCTCAACCAGTTCCTCATCGACCATGTCCCCGAGCCTCCAGTGGGCGGAGCCACTAATGCCAAGACTCTGAGGTCAGCCTCATTGCTGCTTTTAATCCTTTAACTCTCAACAGTTTTTGAGATTTTTGCATTTTGCATAATATTTCATAACATTCTGTGCATTATTTTAAAATAATAATATATTTTTGTGATGAATGTGTCTATTTCGTATTTTTTTAGGCGATAGATTGCTTCAAATAACAAAAAATTTGTTTTAATTACCACAATTCCACAAAGAAAACCGTCGATCACCGGTGATCGAAATTCAAGGGAAAGAACTGAAGAGAGTTAACTGACTTTGTTTTCATGGAACATTTCTGTAGCTGCTACCTTTATTTCCAAAAGAGCAAAAACAAAACGTTAATGCTGGTTATGTTTTAAATCCATGAAACTAAAAATTTGGCATGGCACACCAAACCAAAGTTTGTGCGGAAAAGTAAGCAGCGGACAAAGTTTTCAGTGAATATTTCTGGTTTTGTAACGGTCATGTTCATAACTGACGTTGGGGGCCACTTACAACTTCCGCCGCCCAATGCAGAATCCATCTGTCATCATGAAGCTGAGCAGTCCTCTCACTGCCATTGAAGGCTGATGTGAGTGCAAGTGCACCAAGCTAATCTACATCGCTGTTTGATCTGTCATTATTGCTTCTGTGGTGCCTGGACTGTGGCGCCTATCACTGTCACCGATTGTTGCATTCAACATGAGCTGACAATCTTTTTTTTTTTCATCTGTTAGGAGGCAAATGGAACCAGACTTAACATGGCGTCAATCACAGCAAACACCACTGTCCTCAAACAGCACATCTCAAAACTCAAAGCTCGCAAAATACTCCATAGGCCTGGTCAATGGGGTGGAAGACTTGAATAATGCAGATCAGTATTCAACTCTTTCATTCCTACTTTTCTATGAACCATTACTTCCTCTTGGTCCTAGATTCTTATAATACCAGTATTCCCTTCATTCCTGGATTTAGAGAAAAAAAAAAAGAAGTGTAAAGTGAGAACTGCTACGTATGCAGTAGCAAACCAGCCAGAAGAGAGCGGCGACCACTTTCCCATGCTGAAGGGGCCATCTGGCATCCATTCCATTCATAAACACTGCCACGCGAGTGACCCGGTCATGACGAGTAACGATGACGCGACTCGCGTGAAGTTCAAAGCGTTTTCCGCGAGAACCGATTTTCCGGGCTGCAGGAAGGAAAGGAGGGATTTTGTGCTGCCCGGTTTTTCGGGCTGCAGGAAGGAAGGGTAGGATTTCTGCAAACCAGAAAACCGGGTTGTAGGGATGAAAGAGTTAAGTGAAGTATGGCGGAATAGGGTGGAAGGAAGGTTGATAGTATAGTGGGATGGTATTCATCATGATCTTCTTCATTGTAACCATCATTTGTCATCGCCATCATCATCCTGTCAACAACAACATCATCATGGTTGTCATTGTTGTTCTCTAGGGAAGATGACATTGTGTAACTGAAGAGTAGAAAGAGAAGATGTTGTGATTATTTCTTCTGTCCAGGAAGGTTTGACAAAAGTCGGATGAGCAACAGAAAAAAGGGGGGGGGGGGGGGGGGGGGGGAGAATGAACAAAATAGAAGAAAGTATGAAAGGAAGACATTTATACAAATGTGTGTTTAGCTGAGCTGTATACACAAGACACTGTAGTACAATCAGCTGAAACGAGTTGTACTGAACAATGCAGTTCAAAGCAGTACAGTGCAAATAACCTAATGGTAGGAGTAATGTTACTGAACTGTGCTACATGATACAAAACAAATGAAATACAAAATAACTTCATTTGAATCTGAATGGATTGTACCATACAATATGCAAAATATACAGTATACATAACCTGGTGTGAACTGAACTAAATTCTACAACATGAAACAATATAAAGCAAAGAACCGATGCAGTTCAAAATGAACCCTGCTGTAGAGTACAAAATATGATGCAAACACAATGCAAACACAATGAAAAAAAAAAAGCCTGAAATGACTTGAACAAAACTCTGCAATACAAAGCAGCACAGCACAACACAAAAATGGCATGAAGCGAGTACACAGAACTCTGTTATGTAGTCCCAAACAGAAAACAACACAAAACAACACAATGTCAATCACTTGCTGTGAATTGAGCTGAACTTTAAAACAATGCAAACTACTATGCAAAAAGTGCCAATATCCTGATGTAAATGAACTCTGCAGTCAAACAGTATCTTGATGTCAATGAACTCTACAATAAACCAATATCCTGATGTAAATGAACTCTACAATATAGTTCAATCACGCAGCAACTCAAGACGATACGCCACCAAAAACGTACTTTGAATTGAGCTAAGCTTTTTAAAAAAAAAAAAAAAAAATGAAAAAAACAAGACTGAAAGAAAGAAAAATAAAATACAAACTAATATGAAAAACAATACAGATATTCTGATTTGAATGAACTCTACCATGCAGTAAAAATACATACAGTGGAAATACTATACAATACAAACACTGTACAATACAAAACACAGCAATGCAAGACAATTGATACACTGCACCAAAAACCTGCTGTGCATTGCTCTCAACTGTGCCGCTCTCTTTGTCTCTGCCACAGCTATGGCCAACACTGCTGTCCTCAAAGAGCACTTTAAAACTCAGTCACTTTGCTCGTTCTCCATTTTCATTGTCCTGAATGGTATTTTGTTTTACCTGAAGACAACCTAAGAGGTTGAAAATTAAATGCTCTCTTTGTCCCACAGCTATGGCCAGCACCGCTGTCCTCAAACAGCACACCTTAAAACTCAAATCACTTTGCTCGTTCTCAGTTTTCATTGTTCTGAATGTTTGTTTCACCTGAAGATGACTTAAGAGGTCGATATGCTGTCTTTGTCTCTCTTCCACAGCTATGGTCAACACAGCTGTCCTCAAACACCACACCTTAAAACTTAAATCACTTTGCTCATTCTTCGTTTTCATTGTTCTGAATGTTTGTTTTACCTGAAGACGACTTAAGAGGTCAATACACTGTCTTTGTCTCTCTTCCACAGCTATGGTCAACACAGCTGTCCTCAAACAGCACACCTTAAAACTCAAAAATCACTTTGCTCATTCTTCGTTTTCATTGTTCTGAATGTTTGTTTTACCTGAAGACAACTTAAGAGGTCAATACGCTGTCTTTGTCTCTCTTCCACAGCTATGGTCAACACAGCTGTCCTCAAACAGCACACCTTAAAACTCAAAAATCACTTTGCTCATTCTTCGTTTTCATTGTTCTGAATGTTGTTTTGTCTGAAGACGACCTAAGAGGTCAAAACCTCTCTTTTGTCTTTCCCCACAGCTATGGCTGCCTCATCTTCATGGCATCCCAGATCGCCTCGGGCATGAAGTACCTGGAGTCGCTCAACATGGTGCACCGGGACCTGGCCACCCGGAACTGCCTGGTGGGCCACCACTTCTGCATCAAGATCTCTGACTTCGGCATGTCCCGCAGCCTCTACAGCGCCGACTATTACCGCATTGAGGGCCGCGCCGTGCTCCCCATTCGCTGGATGGCATGGGAGAGCATTCTTCTGGTAGTTTGCTTTGAAGTTGTTGATGGCTTGTGTGTGTGTGTGTGTGTGTGTGTGTGTGTGTGTGTGTGTGTGTGTTGTGTGTGTTTTTTTTTTTTTTTTTTTTTTTTTTTTTTTGTAATTTTCCCCCTATCTAAGTCTTTTGTTGTTGTTGTTGTTTGTGTTTTTGCTGTCTCATTCTCTCTGTCCCCAAATGGCATTGTTCCTGTACTGCTCATTCTGGCTGCTCCATACCACAGCCACATTCAGGTTTGTCTCCCCAGACCCAGAATCCACAACCTACAGGGAGCTATCAGTTTCAGGTTGTCATAAGCCACCCCACCAGAGGGGACCCAGCACTGCTGTTGAGTCTCAGCATTCAGTGGTGTCTGTTCTGTTACCCAAGATGAGTGGGACACCACTTAATTAGTAAGCCCCGTGACTTATGAGAATAATTGTTAAGTTAGTGAGCCCGTGACTTATGAGGATAATTGTTTAGTTGTGGAGCGCGTGACTTATGAGGATAATTGTTTAGTTATGGAGCCCGTGACTTATGAGGATAAATTGTTTAGTTATGAAGCCCGTGACTTATGAGGATAAATTATTTAGTTATGGAGCCCATGACATATGAGGATAATTGTTTAGTTATGGAGCCCATGACTTATGAGGATAATTGTTTAGTTATGGAGATAATTGTTTAGTTATGGGCCTGTGACTTATGAGGATAATTGTTTAGTTATGGAGCCAGTGAGTGAGCTTCCCCTGCCGGAAGGCACCACCCTCTACCTGTTGACAGTACCCGACACTGATGACCTTGACCACCAATGACCTTGACACAAACTCACAAAGGGCAAAGACATGGAGAGGCAATCAAAACCAAGGTGACAAAGAGAGCAGGGCATGAAGGGTCACAGCATTTTAGACTTTTTCCCCATTATTGTGTGAACGAGTGTGGATTGTAAAGCGCTTAGAGCTTGGGTCTCAAGCCAAGGATAGGTGCTATGTAAGTATTTATAATAATAATAAATAATAGGGATGATGAAAATAATGCTATGGAGTTCCATTATGTTAGAGATACATAAAAGTGCTGCACCCCCTCCCCCCCCCCCCAACATACCATGGCATCAACCAGACCCAAGACATAGAGACACCTGCAGAGTTGCTCATGAAAATTGAGTGACACTTTGAGTCAATGAAAATAGACTTGAGTTGATCCAAGCTAGCACAGGCAACTCCTGATCGGAGCCAACCAGGTCTGAAAAATCCCAGAGACAAATGTCAGATGGGAATCAAACCAGCTGCTTCCCATCCTGTTAGTAATAGTAACCACTGTACCACAGTGGCTGGTTCCTTTCTTTGTTTACTCATTCAATCTTAAATAAAAGCTTTCCATTTTGTTTTTTTTTTTTTTTTTATATAAGTAAGAACAGTAACTGATGTGCATGTTTGATGTGGTGTGTGTGTGTGTGCATGTTTGTGTGTGTGCACACATGTGTGTGAGAGAGAGAAAAAGACAGATAAAGAAAGAGAAGAAAGAGAGAGAGAGAGAAAGCTATTCATTTCTTTACGATATTGGAGTCACTTCGCTTCGATTAAAGATGTAAGATATTAGTTGAACAGACAGTGAAAACATGATCAGAGTCACTTTGCTTTGATTAAAGACGCAAGATATAAGTTGAACAGGCAGTGAAAACATGATCAGTTTAAAGTAGCGTCACTTGAAGAAACTTCCATTATACTGTCTGTATTTTGTGCAGGGTAAATTCACTACCAAGTCTGATGTGTGGAGTTTTGCCGTGACCTTGTGGGAGGTCTTGACCTTTGCGCGTGACCAACCATTTGATGGTCTGACTGATGAACAAGTGATCGAGAATGCTGGCCACTACTATCGAGATGACAACCAACAGGTATGCATGTCAACAAAAAGGACGGGACGGGACGGGCATGTACTGTGTTGTGGGATTGGACAAGATGAATTCCATTTTTCAGGGAGGGAGTGAAGCGGAAGGAATAGGGAGAGCGAAGGGGAAGTAATCTGTTTTTCTTTTCTTTTCCGTTTTGCTTTTGTTTCGTGTTTTTGTGTACATTTTGTTGCGGATTAACTGTAGATGAAAACATGTTTACCCTTAAAAGTTTCGCGTTTTGTGTGTGTTATATGTGTGTGTGTGTGTGTGTGTGTGCGTGCATGCGCATGTGTGTGTGTGTGTGTGTGTGTGTGTGTGTGTGTGTGTTTGTTTGATTGTTGTTGCTCGTTGTAACTGATCAAACACCAGTACCTTTATTGATCAAACACCTTTTGCATTACCCGAACATGTTCACCCTCTTACGGTGCCTCATGTTCTTCTTCTGTTCTTCAAGGTGGTGTTGCCGTGCCCACCCAACTGTCCCAAGGAGATCTACGACCTGACCCGCGAATGCTGGAACCGCCAGGAATCGGAGCGGCCCACCTTCCGCGAGATCCACATGTTCCTGCAGCGCAAAAATATGGGCTACAACCCTGCTGACGAGAAGCTGAGTCAGATCCAGGTCCCCATATGCTGAGGGAGGGGCCGAGGGATTCACCCATCACCGGCCACCATACACCACAACATCTTGATACACAGAGGATGCCAAATGGGACAGACCTTCAGCGTCCTTCACTGCACGGCTGAGTCATGCTGGAAAAGACGAGACGGCTGAACCGGAGTGGATGTGTCTGATACCAGTCGTCGGCTCAAAGATATTGTCCACCTTTTTTTTTCAGTGTCAGTGCTCTCTAGTGTAGAAAATGTGGGGTTTGTCTTCACTGTTGTTGAGGTGGTTGGAGCGTACAGTCCTTGGTGTTGTTGCCCTGTGTTGACGGGATCTGTGACGCTGGGCTCTTTGACTGTCCCCTCACTTTGTGTGTGCCACTGTACAATCATCGTCCGCTGTCCACTCACATGGACGCTCTTGCCCCATGTTGGCAAGAATGTTTATTGTCATCGATTTTTTTTTTTTCACTGATAGCGGAAGATAGTGAATTTGTCATGGAACAGCATCTGAGTGTGGACAGTAGAAGCTGGCATTCAGATATTGATTTGAATGATTTTGATGATGGGCAAAAAAAAAAAATTCACTTCTTACCCCTACAAACTTACCATGTTCAGTTTTAATGTAGAGAAATGAAAAGTAAGAAGAACTTGTCTGGGGTTTTATAAAATGAAGGTTAAAAAACTTGAAAAGACACAGATGCTCTGATTTGGACTTTTGTGATGTGTGGAGTTCACTGCTCAGACACTGCAACTGCCAGCGTCACTTTGTGACGTTTTTCTGCCAGTTGGAGTCCCAGTGACCGACAAACAAAGAGACTCCATTTGGACATAGCGGGGCAAGAGAGGTTGCTCACTCAAGGGCAAGGAAACTTCCACACTTTTGCATTGAAATGCCTTTGAGCCGAACTAAACTGTGGACTCTGTCCACACCGGGATCCACATCAAGGTTGTCCAATGATTTCCACATCAGTCACAGGGAGAAGGAAGCTGACAAAGGAATGGTTGTAAGCTGGTGTCGCAGCTGAGAAGACAGTTGGCAGTGCTTGTCAAGAAGGCGTGGATTGTTTTGATTGGCTCCACTGGCACCGAGTCATGTTAAAAGCTTGCCGTGAAATGGCTCTTCATGTGCCGGACAGGAAGTGGAAGTGTTCGCTGGTGTTGGAAGTGTCGTTGTTTTCCAGTTCATATACAGGTGTTACACATAAACATACAGATGCACACTTGCCCACAAACAATACACACACTCCAAACATGTTCGTACCAGAGTGTGAAGGTGGATGTAGACACCAGACAGTTACAATGATGTTATTTGTACCCATTGCTACTTGTCTTACCTTGACAGCATAATGTCATTTTGAAAACGAGTTCAGATCAATGTGCTTTTCTGTTCAATTCTTTTTCTTTTAACTAGAGCCACTAGTCAAAGAAATGGGTTATATTTTTATCTTCACTTGAAGAGATTATGCGATGGAGTCCTTGGAAAAGAGACTATCAGGTGTTCCAGTCTGGAAGACAGGCATATCATCCAATTCGACAAAGGTGTCTGTGCATGTGTGTTTCTCTCTGTGCTGATTGTGTCCTGAAAGGAGAGACAATGTTGGACTGCCGCCACAGTTACGGCCCTTGCCAGCCAAGACCAGACTTGGAGCTACTGTCCCAGACTTTGTGTGTTGGCATTTCTGAAACAACTTGGAAAAAAACTGAACAATTGACGTGAACTGTGTAAACCTAACGTTGTGCATGTTTGTTGCCATATATTCCAAGGTTGTGCGAAAAACGTTCATGAACTCATCTCCCTCTTTCCACTGGGCTCAGGAACTGACACTTGGAAGATCAGGGGACGTCATCTTGGACTCGGGAGATGAGCTTCCAGTTCAAGGGAGAGAACCTAGCCCTGTCAAGGGGAACAACCAGAGGTCAAGGGTGCTAAGTAGTATAAAGGGTTCTTGCCCAACAAAGAGAATTATTGAGTTTGGATCTGCAAACAAGTGTGCTATATAGTTACTACTGTGGTGTTTAACGCTTTGAGCATAAAAGTCATGAAGAGTTCTTCTTGCTGTGAGCTTAATTCTAATGATACATTTTGAGTATTTTGTGACTGTTCCCACTGTTCTGACTGGCTAGAGGTCAGTGAGTGGATATATTGTTAAATGATGTTGGTTACAAAACTGTCACAAGATTGAGTATCCATTTTAAAAAAAAAAAAAAAAAAAAAAAAGGGAACAGAAAAATGCTGTTGTTTTAACTGAGTGTGATTTCATTTTAGGGGAAAGTTCATTCAGTTGATGCACACCAACTGTATTAGAAATTAATGAGTTAGAAAAATAGAGCTGGTAATTTCTAGCTAAAAAAAAAATGCATGAGCAATTATAATGATTATCAAACCGTATGCTTTAAGTGATTAATACTACTCAGGCCAGTAATGTAAGACTAATTAACGACCGACTTTTTAAAACATGGCATAAACAATTTTCAATTAGTTTTCAGTTAGAGCATTTCAAATGTTCAAACAAAGGGCATGTTTCACACATCTTTTACGGCTATCTTTTCGTTTTGAACCCTGGTGTGTTGTGTATTATCATTTCTCTATTCTGATGACTGGTGATGTAGCAGTAGTCAGTTCGGTTTTCTAGTAACCAGTTTCCGTGGTCTGTTATTGACTTGTTTTAAAATCTGCACTTCAGTTTGAAGAAAACATGACTTCCATGTATGTGGACTGCACAAGCCATTGTGAACGGACCCACAGAGCCATCTGCCGCTGACTGCCGCTCCAAACCTGTTCACACAATGCACAGGTCTGTTTGAGGGGAACTATTCCGAACAGGAAGTGTGATGAGGAGGAAGAATCGTGGGAAAGAATGATCAAAACTGTACTCGACAGTTTGTCAGAGTGAGAAGTTAGGAAGGAAACTGATTCAAAGGTTCTGAGGAAGAGAGAAAGAAAAGAAGCGTGTGTTTGTGTAGCAGAAGTCAAGATGGCGAGGAATGTGGTTGTATCCTCGGATCCGGATTCCTGGATGGACCGATCCTGATCCTGGGTGATCGAACCTTTGTTCTCCTTCTCCATTACCTCCACGTGTATAGCCAGCCATTTGTCTCTCCTCCGATTCCCCATCCATGGTGACACCTGCGGTGGATGTGGAGATCTGAACAGAACTCGGCGTGAATCTAGGGAGGGTCTTGCTGTGTTCCCCCAGTAACAGAACTTGTTCAACAGAAATTGCACTGTGCGAGCCAAACCCAAACCTGTACATGGACTGGAGTTTTCAGCCTTCTTTCAGATGGGGAATAGGTTCGGCTTTCTGTGAATTGTCTGAAGAACTGGCACACTGGCAGATGAAACTAAACAATGTTTTACTGAGCATTTACGTTGTGCTTGAGTTACCATATGATTCTGTTGTGGATGTTTCCTTTCTGTTGTTAATTAATGTACCATTGGCTTTATTTATGCTTGTAATATGCCCGTCAGTGTAAAGGGAAAAAACAAAAAACAAGAAGTAAAAATGGTTCAGTGTTATCTGACGTGCTGTAACTTGGTTTCCGCTTGTATACACCCTCCTTTCTGTACAAAGATGATTTCTTCATTGGCTTGTCTAGGGTGGTACATGTGTTTTAGGCAGGTGGAAGTCTGTGTTCCCCGTCTTTACTTTGATGATTGTTCATTGCCATGGTCTTGAAGCTTTATTTCAGATTCATACCTGAAGAGTGTTGTGTGGAGAGAAACATTCAGTGCCACGTTAAGTGGCTCTTTCTTTCTTTCTTTCTTTCTTTCCTCCTTCTGTTTATTTTCTGTTCTTTCCTTTTTTTTATTTTTTTTTTTTTTTTTTTTTTTTTCGCTTTATTATGTTTGGTTATGGACATGAAAGTGACTTTTCATTGATGTGATATGAATTGTACAATTTACTTATTACATCAGCACTGTTTGGTAGAATGTGCTTCTGGTTTTTTTTTTTTTTTTTTTTTTTTTTAACTTTTTCTGTTACTGTTGGATTCAGACTGAAGACCTGAATATAGCTAAGTGAAATCATTGCTCTCAGTTGTCGTAACAATAACAATCATTCTGATCAAGATGAAAGGTAAATTTACCTCTATTTCTTTTTCTTTTTTTTTTTTTTGTGAGTAAGTAGGTAACTGAACAACAAATATAATAGAGTACACAAACTCAATTTTTTCCCATGATTTTTGTGTCAGAAACAAAAATGTATGAGAAACACGCGCGCGCGTGCGCGAGCACAAACACAAACACACACGCACACACACACACACACACACACACACACACACACACACACACACACACTCATGCACGCTGCTTTTTTGTTTGGTTGGTTGGTTGTTTTTTTGGTTTTTTTAGCACACATTGCACGGGTATTAATTTTGTGATTGTTCCCAGGTTTTGGCATTTTAGCTAAATTTCCCTTTCAGTTTGTGTCTTCTGAGGAGGACATTTAGTTTTTTTGTTTCTTTTTCCCCCTGTTTTTCTCCCTGTCCTTTTTTTCTTTCTCACAATTTACCTTTTTATCATATTCTTTTATTACTTGCATTTCTCAGCACTATTCTTTATCAAGTTTGTGCCCATTTCTTTTGTGTGGGAATGTTTTATTTACCATTTACTTTTTCATCTCTCTGTCTCTCTCTATCTCTTTCTCTCTTTTTATAATTTTATTTCTCAAACAGGGTAACTTTCGTCTGTGACCAATTTTTTTTTTTTTTTTCATCGCCTGTATATAATATTCACTAATGAATATGCCAAATGAATGAATGTGGAAGGAACTGGTGCTTTTTTTGTTTGTTTTGCCTGTGTCTATATTTTAGGTTGTTTCATTGTGTGTTTTTTAGTTTTTCAGTCCAGTCCAAAAACATAATTTCTCATTGTTTTGCCCTGTAAGTCACTGCAGGCTTCATTCATTCGAATATCGCTGCGTCTCAGTTTGGTGACTTGTCGAAGGGAGCATCAGTTGGCTTTGTTTCAAGTTTTGTTGGTAGGTCGGTGTGGGGAGGTAGGTGGTGTGGATCGTCAGTCTGGTTTGCCATTTTGTTTGTTTTGCTGGCTGTCAAAGTGCCAAGATGTTTTGCTTTTTCCAACGTTTTCCATCCGCTTTTTCATGAGTTCAAGAATTTTGTTTGTTCCTTTGCGTTTTGTTTTTGTCATTGTTAAAACATCATGCGCTAGACAGCGATACTCTTGCTTCACCTAATACAGTACACAAACACTTACGAAAAATCCCACTGTTGTCATACACTAGTACTCATATTGTGTGCTACCGTAATGTTTAACATCGATAGCTTAAGTGATCTTGTTCATTTGAGTTTTTTTTCTTTCGCGCATCATGGAAATAGTGGGATTAGTAATGTTAAAGTTGACCATGGTCCAACAATGAACGCACCTGTTACAAATTCTTTACATGACCATTATTTATTTGAAAAGAACAACCCAGATCACAGCATTCTTTGTTTAAAATCATAGTGGGGTTTCATTTGTTATTGTTGTTGTTTTTATTCTGTCACTGCTACGTATGAGAACATTGTTTAGTTCGAAGTTTTTCTCACATTTTGTTGCCTTTTCAGTTACTTGCTTAAATAGATTTCATTTTTGGTCTATCGTTTTTTTTTTGGTCAGATATCTAGTGAGTTGAGCTTTCCACTTCTTTCAAGCAGTGTGTTTGTATCATAATGTGAATACAGCTTCTTTCATTTACATATACCAAAGATGAGCATTGGTTCAATGCTACTATTGGCACACTTGTGTACTGTATGTTCCTGCCTGCTGGATCAAAGTTTTGTTACATCGGCACCTTCTTGGATCAAACAAAATTGACATTGTCTCCTCCTGTCTTCCTCTTTCTTTCCTCTTGTGCTTCAGCTTTGTTTTCTGCCATGCCCTCTAGGACTAGCAGATCATTGTATTCCACGAGTTACAGTCAGGTTTCTGTTTGCACGTGGTTTGTCTTCTGTAGAATGGATGATGAGTGATATATGGCTAGGTAGATTTCTTCAGCTAGGCTGGTTTGAGTGGTTTTCTGCTTTGAATTTATCATACACATGATTAGAACCACATGGAAAAAAAGAGAAGAAAAGAAACAAGGACTAGTTGAAGGGATGGCGATATTCCCAAGTATTTAGGGTTACTGATAGGACAAGCTGGGTGTTGTTCAACGTCGGCTTTCAAGACAGTCTTTTTCAGAGGTGGTGGAATATTTGTCGCCATCTCTCAAAGGGGGTCTGATAAAGCTGCAATCACAGATGAGCCACGACACTGAGCGAAGAAGACCAGTGTCCTGTTCCTAGCCCACCCCCCCTCTCTCCCTCTCTCTCTCTCTCTCTCTCTCACTCACTCTCTTCTCTCTCTGTCTTGCCATCTCACTCACTCTCTCTCCCTCTCTTGCTCTCACTCTCACTCTCTCTCTCTCTTGCTGTCTCGCTCACTCTCGCTGCATCGGTTGTGATCATATTTTTCTCATACCTACATATAATTGCTGTTTCTAGGTTTGGTTCCCGTTTCTATGGCTGTCGAATCATTGAATATTTTGAAGAGATGACCGTGTTTGTCTGTGCGTGTGCTTGTGTGTTTACCACCAGGTCATGCACTCTGGAACCCCTACCCTAACCACCCTCATGGTTTGACCACAAAAAAAAAAAAACCCTGAGGGAGGGAACTCCAGATGTTATCTTTTATACTGTGAAGAGAGAGAGCAGGATGGTATTACTTGTAGTGGCTTGCTGGTGATGAGGACGTGATGTGAAAAATTTGTCATTCGACAAACAAACAGTTAACACTGGACAGATGTTTCGGGATGTTATGAGTTTTCACACTGTAAGTATTATTGAATTGTTGGTTGTTTGGGGATTTTTTTTTTTTTTTTTTCCAATCGTCTCATGCGGGTCTTTGTGTTAGCTAGCTAGTGCGCCTGATAAGACAACGATGCTTCGTGTTGTAGCTACATGTGTGGAGTACAGAGACCCATTCAAATGACTGACAGTGTTCACAGACTGTCACACAGAGAGAGAATTCTGGAGACAGCTGGGGCAGTGACATAGATCCAAGATGCCTTCTGTACTGACTGTCAGTACAAAGACGTCTTAGTCACCTCCAACGGAATTTCCTGACGATGGTTGCGTTAGCAGTAACAGTAGGAAACGGAGGTGACTAATAAACTGCTGTTGAATGCAGGTGGAAAGAGAAGGCTGCTTTCCTGGTTGACAGGATCATACTGGCTAGAACTGCGTTAGATCACAGCAGTCCCATTCAAGAGCTGACTAAACACACACACACACACACACACACACACACACACACACACACACACACACCACACACACACACACACACACACACACACACACACACACGCGCAGAAGATGAAAATTTCAACGAATCCACTCTTTCCCACTGCATACTGATCTTGAGTAGGTTCATCAGACTGACTGTAAAACTGAAGCTACTCACGTTTTTCAGCATTTCAGTGTTCATCTTGATGAAGGATATCACAAATACAGCAGAAGCGAAGCATGTCTTAGGGCTGTTGGCTTCTTAATTATTTGAATGTGTTTGCAGTGTCATTCAGATGAAAATAAACACCATGTGTCCATGCTGTGAACATTCTCACCAGTCTGAATAGGTCTCAGGTTTTTGTTCTCCCCCTTTTACAAATATTATTATGAAAACCCCCAAGTTCCTGACTTCATTTGGAGTAAAAGATACATGACATGATGGAAATAACGTGCTAGATTTGGCATTGCTTGGGTGTTATTCAGGAAGTTCAATTAATTACAACCAGTTCTCACACACACACACGTGCAAACACACACACACACACACGCGCACACACATGCACGCACACACACACACACACACACACACACACACACACACACACACACACACACACACACACACAAAAAGTCATTTAAGTTGGGTGTGTATCCAAACAAAATGACCAAGAACTGTTGAACTGAAAGAAAGGAATATGTTGATTTGTAATAAAGCTTTGAGGAGAAGGAAATGCCCCTCCTCACCCCCTCACCCTCTTTTTTTTTTTTTTAATTGGGAAGAATACTCAGACTGATAACAAATGGTGATTGTTTTGTAATGAACTTGTTCCCAAAATGTTGTTTCAAAATGGTAATGTTCCTATTTGTGTTTCAGTGGTTGCTTTATATTGAGGAGTCTTGCAGATTCTATAGCATTGTTCTCACGTGAATCGTGTGTGATGTTTCTTCCTTATGAGACACGTAGATCACAGCAAGTCTGGGTATATTTATAGTATTCTTTCTTGGATCAAGCCAGTTTCTTCATGTTCTAATCTGGGTGAAGGCGAATATTGTGGTTTTGTCATTTGGACTCGGATGTAACATGGCGCCTGAATTTCTAACTTCTGTAGTTTGTATTGTGTTGTAGGCAAAACTAGAGTTCAAGGGCCTCTTTTTTTTCTTTTTTAACACTGATTTACACTCTTCAGCAGAAAGTTGCCTGGTGGTTTAGTGAGTCCACAAACATGAACAATGTTTAGGAATCTGTTTCACTGAGGGAAATCACCTATCCTTCATAGATATATATATATATATATTCATTCATATCATGCATGAGACCGATACTACTTTGATTATGTGTGTTGCAAAACTATCTTGGAGCAAATGCGATATTAACTTAAATAGCTCTGAAGTTTGTTTCCGACAATGACATAACTGACCTTCTGATGTGTGAGTGTGTGAGGTGGCGTTAGCTTGGAGATCAGCAATGCTAGATGGTGGTGATTGTTATTTCGTGGGAAAATACAGCAGAACTCATGCTTAGAAACAAACGAATAATGAAGATCTAAAACTGGTCATCATCACAAACTCAACAACTGTTTTGACACTAAAGGTTTATCATCCTGTGCCAAGGGATATTGTGAAGAATGGCTAAACAATGAAAAGCTACATAAAATCAGAAGCCCTTGAGCTAAAGTCTTGCTGTGCTGTGTTCATGGTTTGTCTAGAAATACCACATTGTCAGTCCCTCACCCTGACCTGAAAAAAAAAAAAAAAATTATGGCTCTTCTTTTTCTTTTCTTTAATTAAACACTCAAAAATTCAATGCTGATTGTGCCATGATGAATGATAATGAGATCCATTTTTAAGCATCAAAACTTGACATTTACTGGGGGCTTTGTGGTTCTGCAGAACCCTTTTTTTTTTTTTTTTTTTTTTCAAAGTCACTTATTTACTTCATAGGTGCCTTTAAGAAAATATCACCATTACATGCATGCATGCTTTTTTCACAGACTTATTCCATACAAATTTGTCACAGCATATTCTTCGATCAAATGAATTTTATTGATAGAGGGCTGTGAAACAAGGTGGATAAAAATTTGAGTTCAGAAAGATACATTTTGTGCTAAGGATTAAAAAGAAAAAGAAACAATGATGTCTGAAAAACAAATGTTTGCCTTATGTGATTTCAGTCTGCTGTCTCAGAAAAAGGGGGGGATAAAAGGAAAGAGAAGAAAAGAAAGACAGGGGAAAAGTAAAGGGAAAAATATTTAAGATTGTGAAGAAATTTATAACTTTAGATACTATCAGCAAACATCAAAAGAAGATCCAAGCTGAACATGTTTATGAATCATACAATAAGATGGGGGGGGGGGGGGGGGAGAGATTACTAGGAAACAAAGAAATGTAAAAGTAATCATAAAGAGAAGGGGAAGAAAAACTCCAAATACCAAGTTAGCATCTAAACAAATCCCAACATACAAAGAAAGAAAGACTGAAAGAAAAACAAACAAGCACATTGTACAGCTAAGAAAGTCAGCAAGCATGCAAAACAAGCCCTTTTTTTTTTTTTTTTTTTTTGATGGTGCCCCAAGAATGTTAATGATGCTTCATGTTGTATCTATGTTTTGTCTGAGTTTGGTTATCAGTCCCTGGATGCTTCTCGTCAAATAGTCATCATTGGTGCTCGTCATTGCTTGCTGGTTGGTCCGTCATGAGACTTCATTTTTTTCTTTTCCTGTACACTCAGCTTGTGCTCTTTCATGTTCTGTGAGCATGTGATTTTCTTGACATAGTTCACATGATTCCATTGTCTGTGGTTTTGCAGTCCTTTTTTTTTTTTTTTTTTCTTTTTTTTTTTTTTTTTTTTTTTTTTTTAAGCTAGACAATGGCAAGAAAGGTAGAAATGAACGTGAGGCGTGCTATGAAAGGAAAATGTGGTTTGATGATGATCATTGTCGTATGATTACTACTACTACCAGTATGATTATTATCATTATTATTATTTTCATTATTGTTATGACCATGGTTCAGACACTCTTAAAGTGGAAAATCAGTTTTTAACCGAAAAATCTTGTTTTCTTTCGTTCTGGCCCATCATTATTACTTTCATTGTTATTATCTTTTTTTTTTTTTTTTTTTTTTTTTTTTTTTTTTGGGGGGGGGGGGGGGGGGGGGGGATCAGTGTGTTAGTTCAAGTATGTCGGATGTACATTTTGTTAAAAATGTCATGATCATGCTCTGCTTTGGTAAGTGGATAATTGTGCTAGCACTTGAAACACAGTTTTAAATGTTGACTGGTTTTCTGTGCTGTTGTGTGGTGTTGGTTTCTTGTTTATTTTCCTGGTTTTTTTTTCCCTTGATCATTCAGTGAAGGTGATTATTTACTTCTGTTTGCTCTTCCTCAGTGTCTGTGAAATTACAATTTGATTGTATGGATTAGTCATAGTCTCTCTCTCTCTCTCTCTCTCTCTCTCTCTCTCTCTCTCTCTCTCTCTCTCTCTCTCTCTGGCTTGCTCGCTCTCTCTCTCTCTCTCTTTCTCTGAATTAATTTTAAAACATTTGATCAACAACAACATTTTTCAAACAAATCATCAGCAATTTTTTTTTTAAAGCTTTCCATTTTAAGAATGAAAATAATGGAAGTTTTGCAAAGATGGTGACAAACAAGCACGAATCCTAAGTGTCAATAACTACCTTTTAATTTCATAATTCTTTGATTGACATTTTGGTTAATGAAACGTGTCATCAACATATAAAATCTGCTTCTTACCTTTTTTTTTTTTTTATCTTCGCACAGGATGATAAGACCGATTGGCAAATGAAATACTCACTCCGTGATGCTTGAATACCTCATATTGTGCCAGTCACCAGTTTCATTGGTTTCTTTTGAATACAACGATTTTCTTACTGCTCCCATTTGTAGGGAGAATAAGATAGAAAGAGCATGTGTAGGAAAACAATGTCATCATTCATTCATTCTCTCATTAACATGTCGCCAATGACTGTGTAATTGGTCATAGATACCAACCTGATTTCTGTGTATAACAACGCAAGGATTTTTGTCCATTTTCTGTGTGTTTTTTCTTTTTTTCTTTCTTTCTTTTTCTTTTTCTCCTGTCATTTCTTTCAGATTTCACTTGATTATAGACAAGATTAGGAAAATATGCCATAGATCTTTGTAAAGTCTTTTTGATTACTTTGGTGTTTTTGTGTTTCCGTTTTTCATTATAAAGGGTAGAGCAATTCAACAATTTTTGTTTGATCCATTGCGTGTTTGGGAAACATTTTTGTTTGGAGTGGAGTTTCTATTGGGTCAACAAGGCTTAAGAGCATCTGTGAAGCTATTTTTTTCCAGTCTTTTCTGTCATTTCCTTTGTTTTTTTTTCCTGGATTTTTACGTAAAATGGCTGATAGTGTTGCTTTTAAGCGGAAACATTCTGTCTCTCTCTTTCTCTCTTGAAGAAAAGGCCACACAGACTTTACCTTGATTTGATCATTTCAAACCTTTTCTTTTCACAGCAGATATTTTGTACCTTGATGGTGTGTGCATATAGGTTACCTGTTGTTTTAGGTTGGACCATATATATCAAATCCTACGTCTCTGCCTTTTTTCTTTTTTTTTTTTTTTTTTTTTTTTTTTTTTTTTTTTTTTTTTTTTTTTTTTTTTTTTTTTTTTGGGGGGGGGGGGGGTTGTTGTGTGTTTGTTTTGTTTGTTCATTTTAATAATCTGGACTGAAGAGGTCCTGAACAAAGTAGGGACGTAGTTTTTTTTTCTTACTACAGATGTTTTAGCCTGTTTGCTAATATTGTTTTTGTATCTAGGTTTAGGAAATGGAAGGAAACCTTCAGATTGTGGATGTATGCACCCACATGGGCTCAAATTTAAGCTGTAAGCGTAAGTGATCCATCATTTATTGTTTGAGGGTCATCTCTTTCTCATGCCTGCCATGTATGCAGGTCAATAGGCATGGCTACTTACTGGCCACGGTCCAGACAAAGTGGCAAAGAACAACAAAGAAAAAATCATTTCTCAAATCACCTTTGTTCGATAATCGAAAGAGAAAAAGTGCTATTTTGCTCTCTCTGTCTCTGTCTCTCCTCTCTCTCTCTCTCTCTCTCTCTTCTCTCTCTCTCTGTTTTTTGCTCTCTCTATTTTCACATTCAGTGCTTGGTGAGTGATAATGTACAATATTGCTGACAAAGATCAACGGATGATGAAGCTTTTAAACAAAAGAATCATTTCTTTTCATGAGATCTGCTTCTCCAAAGTTATTTAGTCCTACAAGAGAATCAAAACTGCCCAGTGTATCCTTTTGTCTTTTTTTTATTTCTTCTTCATGATCCTTTGATGACTGAAACGATGTAGGGGGGGTTGTGATAAACCTGGGTTTGACTGGTGTTGTGCTTATTAGCTTTTCTCAAAGCGTTTCTTCATGATACTAGCTTTTTTATTTTCTTTAGTCAGTTCTCATTTGTGACACAGCTTCACAACTCTCTCTCTCTCTCTCTCTCTCTCTCTCTCTCTCTCTCTCTCTCATAGAGAAGGATTGTGTTTACATTAGAGTTATCGAATTGTCTGCTTGTTTGTGCCTGTACACAAGCACATGAACAAGTATTTGTACCAGCACCCTTTCCTTCCTTTTCTTTTTCTTTTTTAACCTCTTGTTTTGACAAGTAGTTTTAAGTGATGAAACATTCAAGATTCTTCTTCTTCTTCTCTCTCTACTTCTTCTTCTTCTTCTTCTTCTTCTGTGTCATATTTCTATCTTTCAGCTAGGAGTATGGCCTCACCATCTTGTGATTCATTTAGTTATGCATTTTTTTTTCGATTGATTTTTTTAACACTGTAGGAATAGGAGGTGATTAATGTCTTGCTATTTTTGTGACCTCTAAAATGTTGAACGTCCAAAAGTATTGGCCTCTCAAAAGAGCTTGGCAAAATAATTTTGGAACTGACAATATAAGTAATTGCATGACAATTATATCAGAAAGACAGAGAGAGAGAGAGAGAGAAAGGAAATATCTGGAATTTTTTTTTTTTTTGGAAGCAGTGGATAGGTTTTTTTTTTTTTTTTTCTTTTTTTTTTTTTTTTTTTTTTGTTTGTTTTTTTGGTTTGCATGTTACATACATGGACTATATGTCCATGTGCATGTGGATTTCCGAGGATGTAAATGTTTTTTGGATCTTGTGAAAATGTGGAGGAAGGATTTTTTTTTTCTTTCGTTTTCTTTTTTTTTAGTCATGTTCAAAGTCAGGATGGAGTTGGTGGATAACATTGATGAAACTGTATATTTCACTATTATTAAAGATTAAAAGCCAGTGATGGTGTTCATTGTGTTGAGAATATGGAGGGGAAAAAGGTGTAAGTGTGTGTGTGTGTGTGTGTGTGTGTGTGTGTGTGTGTGTGTGTGTGTGTGTGTGTGTGTGTGTGTGCAACTTTCTCTCTCTCTCTCTCTCTCTCTCTCTCTCTCTCTCTCTCTCTGTTTTACACACACTCGCACACATTTTTATACAATTTTTATCTCTCCTTGTTCATGTGATTTTATCGCTTCTCCATCTCTCAGTAAAATATATCTTTCTTTGGCTCCCTCAGATCCTTTCGCCCTCTTCCATTCTGCCGCTATCCATCCATCCCCTCTCTCTCTCTCTCTCTCTCTCTCTCTCTCTCTCTCATCCTTATTTAGTCATGTCTGTCAGTCACAGTATCACACTCACACATACACACATACATACACACACCTGCATGCACACACACACACACACACACACACCACACACACACACACACACACACAGGGGGAGAGATTATTGAATGCGTGGCAGATGTCCCTGCAATTTGAAACAGATGGTATTTTTTTATTTGCAGCTATATTGTTGGACTAATAAAAGTCCTTCACAGATGGCAACATTAACCACAATATCTTCAGCCTGATTTTTTTTTTTTCCTCCTTGTACAAATTCTTCTTCTTCCGTTAAGTAGTCGCCATCAATTAGTTGATGATTCTGCCACTATTTTGGGGGTCTGCTTGTGGATGGTACAGAGGTGCAAAAAAAAAAATAAATAAATAAACCTACGACCTTCATGACCCAGCTGGCCATGTGGAGCTGCTGCCCTGGCTGCACGCACAGCTGGGCAGCCCCGACCCACCGTGAGGAAGGGTTAAGCCCACGCCTTGCGACAGGCCAGCAAGAAAAAAAAAAAAAAACAACAACTTTTGTTGGGACATATGTTCAGTGACCCTTAAAATGAAAGTGTCAAGAGCGCGCTGATTGAAACTTGCTGGTGGTAAGCAGTTCCCAATCCCTGATGTCCTTGGGAGAAAGGAACTCTGTACTGTGTTCTGCAGTGAATTAGGGCAAACTGCTGGTCATGTCACGTCGCTGACGTGGTGGCAGGGGTTTCAACTGGTCTTTCAGCCTTGATGCTTGTACTAGGTTTAAAAATTGTTGTTATTTTGAACAGCATCGCGATGCGGGCTGACCTCCTGCGTTTCTCCAACGATGGCTAGTTGAGCTTCTCAACAGTTCGTTCAGATTCGTACCGAACAGTGCGCAGAGTTTAAGAGAGTTAGATATTTATAAAGGTACGATTTAAGCAACTATTACACAATTCTCACTAAAATGAGAACAAGGAAACAAGTGGTAGAATTCATTCCCTAAATCATTACTCTCACATTTTTGTTGCATTTTCTATCTTTGTCAGTGGCAACGAAACATCTCCCAAGAAACTAGCAACTGAAAAAAATACTCACGATTTGTGTCCGATGTTTCTTGCAATTCAAGATAATCTGGCAAACGGAGTTTGGAAAAGCAAATAAGATTAAGTGTTTAAAGTTTGCTCAAAAATATTTTTGACTGGGCTAAACACAGTTAGTCAAAAATCCACAGAAAAACGGTTCTTGTCACTTGGAGTTGGACTACTCACTGCACATGAAGAAGAAAATGGCGGCGAGGTTTTTGTGTTCATACTAAACTCACTAACCTGTTGAAACCATAACCTGTTTACACCATAAGAGAAAAAAAGGTAAGTAAGTACCTAGTGTACTTAGAAGAATCTAAATGTCTGGAACAAGTGGACAAAGATCAGGGTCA
The DNA here is from genome assembly GCA_016801955.1 of Conus betulinus. Classification (NCBI taxonomy): domain Eukaryota; kingdom Metazoa; phylum Mollusca; class Gastropoda; order Neogastropoda; family Conidae; genus Conus; species Conus betulinus. The sequence continues at coordinate 58,606 of JADBJO010003816.1, forward strand.
ACAGGTAGCAGGGCTACAAGTAGCTGTAAAACTAGTTGAGGAGGATCGTTTGACAGCAGTCAAGGAGAAAGGCAAAGCCAGAAGACAGATACCAGAAGCAGAGCAGGAAACTACCTGAAATGGATGAAACGGCCAAATATTTTCTCTGTCTAAAATGTGAGATGGGTGTGGAAGAAGGAGGAGGCAGTATACAGTGCCATGGCTGTAAACAATGGTCTCATAAAGAGTATACTCCTCACTGACAGGGACTTCAACTATCAGTGCGAAAATTCAGCAGGCTGCAAGTACTTTTAAGAGTACAAGCCTGAGGAAACTTATCCCTGAGCCACTATATTGAGTATTTTAAGAGTCCCGAGAAATAAATGAAAATTTCTTTCAATGACTAGGACCGGAAAGTTGCTCTTTCCATCACTAGTAAGAGAGAGGGTGGAGGTGAAATGTTGATATACTCTAACAGAGAAAGCATTCCAAGTCCTTCCCCTAGAGGACACGCCGACCCCCACCCCAACTCTCGTCACACCCTGCTTGGTTAAGATTTTTTGTTAACATTCTGACCACCTTTTTTGTATACAACCTTAATTTTGCCAGCATGCAATTCAGTCTGTTAAGACGATAACTGAATCATAAATTTTCACATGATCCTAAAATAGAAAATATTCCAAGTCCTTCCGCTGGAGGGACACACCGACCCACCCCCAACTCTTGTCACACACATGCCAACCATTTTAATCCACCTTGAAGACAAAGCATTATTACCTGCTCCAAGGCCTTTCATCTGCGGGACAGGACTCATCAGGGAGGCACAGCTGATTATGTCTGTGTGTTCCTTTTGCATCTACAATTCTGTAGTATCCTCACCACCAAGGCTTCAGAAAATGGAACCCAACAGCACTTCAAAGCAGCCAGCAAAGGATAGAAAAGTAAAACAAAAAGAAAGTGTAGTATGGAAATTAGCTGCTGAAAAGCTAAAATCACTTATATACATAAGTATGTAGGCATAGACACAGAGACATGGTGACTGAACAGGTAGTAAAACATTAGAAGCAGAGTCAGATACCGATATCGAAGCGAACGCAGGTGTGGGCAGAGCAAAGAGTATTTGGGGAACTACAGGAATCTGACAGAGACAAACGTATATGACACTACTGAAAGAGCTAGACAAGACAAACAAATGTACACACACACACACACACACACACACACACACACACACACACACACACACGCTCGCGCGCGCACGCACGCGCGCACACGCACACACACGCACACACACACACACATGTACACAATATGAGAGAGAGAGAGAGAGAGAGAGACGTCCACAACGTTAAAACTTAGCCTTTGTTCATTGCTCCTTAATTACAACTGAAGTCAAATTTTTGCACAAAAAGCCCACCACAAATAGACATCATATTTACATATGATGCTGAAAATTAAATGGAAGTCTTTTTTTTTTATGGTGTTGATATTCTTCATTACCACAGGGGTCAGTATTCAACAAAAGGTTTCGTTCATCTCCATATAAGACTGAATCAAAAGCTGTTTTTAAAAAAGGTAAATAAATAAGATTAAAAAAAAAAAAAAAAACCAAGCAAACAAAAGAAAACCCAGCTCTCCAAAACGGTTCATATTTTCTCAGGAGAAATCTAAGCCCGGGAGTCCTTTTTTTCAACGCAGTCAATATTCTCCGTTACACCGGCGTTTAGTTTTGGCCCGCTGAACCTACTCAGTATCCATCGTGTCCCCGTAAAGTTCACCACACACACACTATGCTGGAAGGGTCATGTGGCCCAGGTCAGCCATGTGTTTAGTAGCAAAAGGGCACATGCGCCACACGCTCTCCTCCGGCGGCACGCGATCGTCGCACGACCTGTTGGAGCTTGTGTTGGATGCCACTTCAATGCTTGTTGGAAGGCAAACTAATCGTAAATGGTTGTTGTCTTTGATTGTTTCCGATTTATTATATGTTACTCACTCACATCAGTCATATATAAAAATGATTGATAATGAACAAAAAAGGATATGTTTGGTGACATTTATTGAATAGTATTTTCTACTGCTTTTGTTATGCACTGTCCGTCTACAAAACTTCTTATTGTCATCACAAAGAAGTTGATTGATGATTAGAATAAGAAATGAAACAAACAAACAAACAAAAAACGGAAAAAATGTTTCGTCTGCATTACAACTGTTTGTATCATCAATATTTTTTAGTAGTACTACTACCATTACAAATGCTACTTTTTTTTTTAATGCTTTTTATTGTTTCCCATTTGTTACATGCTGCTTTAACATTCATGTACAAAAGAAAGGGATAATTAATTGAAAAGGGTATATTTGGTGTCATTTATTGAAAAGTAATTCCTTCTGCTTCTATTATGCACTTATATCTACGAAAACTGTTTTTTTTTTTTACCACCACAAAGAAACCAACGTATAATCGAAACAATAAATGAAAAACACACACACACACACACACACACACACACACACACACACACACACACACACTTACTAAGTATTAGAACTGTTTACAACAACAGCAATAATTTCTCTTTTACTACTACCTGTACCACCAACTACAAGTGCTACTATTATATTTTCCTTCTCCTTCTTCTTCTTCTGCTGCCACTTCGTTCTCAGCTTTCAGACCATTCCGTCGTTTTGACCTTCATTGTTTATCAGTCGCTGATGAAACCAAGATATACCCTTGGGAACATTGGAAAATGTACGACCAATCTGACCGAAATGCTCGAACTCAGCCAGTGTCCTTCGCCCACTTGTACTGAACTGGGCACGCAGACAGTTCGGATTTTTTTTTTTTTTTTTTTTTTTTTTTTTTTTTTTACTCTGCATCTCTTTTCCCGGCCGGAGAATAGTACGATATTATGGAAGACCAGGGGTGTTACTGGATCACCATCTCAAAGAGTTTTCTGAAAGAAACGTAATCCATTCGCAGAAAGTTGGTGAAACCTTGAGCATCCTCTTCTTGTAATTCTTTCAGAAGAGAATAGTATGCACCAAACGTCTCACTTCTCGCGATCCATGGTTTCACCCACCATCTTCGATTTTTTTTGCTTCAATCGTACGCAAGTGATCAAAATGATTAAAACAGCGCAAAGCAAAATATCTTCCTCTTCACAGCCCAGAGAGTACTGAGCGCCGCGGACTATCCAGCGGCTCTACAGATGCTTGTCGGCTGGACTGGAGGAAGCCAGCGGGGGGTTGTTGTTTAGATTTCCGTCAACAAACCATTAGGACCCGTCCTGCCGTGTCGAACAACCGCATTCCACTTGCTGGAGAAGACAGTGTGTGGCGGGCTTTAGAGTGGTGGTGGTGGCGTTTTCATCTCAGCGAAGCACCGCGGCTCGATGACCCGGCCAGTCATGACCCATTTCATTATGACATGCGACGGCCGGACTGGTGTTCCTAATTTGCAGCCTCCCGCAAAAAAAACGACAAAAATTTTCGAAATGTCGATGTTAGCCGTGAATGAGCAATGTGCTTATAGTGTGGGAGCAATGGAGTTGTCTTCTCATATCACCATTCATAAAGGACACACACACGCGCTCACGCGCGCGCACACACACGGTCTCTCTCTCTCTCTCACACACACACACACACGCACCCTGCATCCGGAATGGTCTTGCCCACTCCCAGGCACGATGATTTTAACCAGTCTATTACTTTCACGATACCCCAGCAAATAAATGGACTTCTGTGCGCGTGTTACAATTTGAAAAAGGGAAGGGGAAAAGGTGTTATTTCCATAATCATGTGATTGTGACGTCACGAACAAAGCAATTCTGAGCGGACATAGTAATGATGCAGCGACGCTTCGGTGAGCGAATTGAAGGCAGGGTATGTCAACACTTTGGTTTGGGCTGCTTGGTTCGTCCGTTGTGTTGCTTGTTTCATTTAACTAGATTAACTCTCAGATAGTCTTTACATTTGTCCGAAAATCCAAGAAGCGCAAAATGTCCAAGTCTTTCCAGTGGATCGTTCCAACATCATGAGCATCATCCTGAACATAGATCAGATCACACCATCCGTACGATTTGAATGACTGTAGATGTACAAACGTGAAGTGGCACGAGTGGTCAGACTTTGTAAGCTTGACGACCTGAAGACCTCTAGATGTTTCCGAGCCGTAACTTTTGTTCCTAAAAGGATCTATTCAGAACAGACGATTTGAACTTGATCAAGTTCTGAGGTTAGTAATGATGAGAACAGAGTGTTTCATCTTGAACAGGTCAGCCATTGATCAAAATTTTGAAACCAGTTTGAGGTTGAATCACGATGTCTTGCGAGGGCAAAGCCCTAGTTTTTCAGATGCTTACAAATTGGTAACTGGGGGAAAAGGCTTGAAGTAAACTGTTTACAAAAATAATTACAGATGGGCCGGAATTTTTGACTCCTGTAATATCATGTATTATATCAATCATATATCGTATCAATCATCTCATTCTCAGTGATTTGCTACAGGCTTTATCAGCCTTTTGACTGAATGTTAAGAGTGTTTACTATAGTTGACTTTTTTCAAGTATTTCTGGAGTGTATACTGCTAAGATGATGGCTTGGTTCCTGTTGATAAATCTGCCAGGAAGATATAATCTAAGATGTAATCTTTGCAGTGTCTCTCAAATGAATTCTAAAAAATTAAGCCTTGCAGAGGTGGTAGTGCGACTGGGCAGATTGTTCCACAAATTAATTGAACTGTTAGTAAAAAGTCTGGCATGTTTTCAGAAAATCTTATTTAATGTGTGTGTGTTTAATGGACTTTGAAAGTTGACTTCAGTAATGGGACAGTCATAATGTGGCCCTTTGCTGTTGGCAGGACTGCATGTATATTGTCTTTAAGTGGAAATATTTTATGTGGTGCTTCCCTCATAGTGATTGTTCATTCAAGGGATATAACCCATGTTATTTGTCACCCTAGCTTCTGCCTAGGTGAAAGTGAAAAGTTTTCCCAGCATCATGCTCTAACATTTAAACATGGCTTCACCCTGTGCATCAACTTCTTCACTGCATCCCATGGACCACCTTTCTCTCTGTCCCTGTTCCCTGCCATCAATATAGCACTGCAGCAGTAGCTTTGCTTCCCAAATATTTCCCACCAAAGACCATAGAACACAAATTGTATCCATGGACTTGATTCATATAAGCATAGACAGGCCTCCCACTCCACGTCTACCCCAGCCTGCGCTTTTCCCACCTCTTAATTCTTACATTCAGTCACCACTGTTCATAGGTAAATGCATCATGAGTGTGTGTATTTTTAAGCGCAGTAAACCAGTAGAGGGGAGACAGATTAATTTGTTCAGAGTCAGGGAGGTGTGCGTGGAGTAAAACACTGATGAGAATATGCATGTGTGTGTCACCGTGTGTGTGTGTGTGTGTGTGTGGTGCTGCTGTTGTTTTTGTTAAGCACAATGCAAAACAAAATAGGAGCACATTGTGATAAACAGTGAATTATAATGGACCAATCTGGAAAATGAAAGGTGACATGTTAAAAACTCCACCGTAATAAAATCTGACAAATATTAAATAGGCAAAAGTATATGTGCATGGCATCTGTAACTATAAAAAGGCTAGGAGTGTGTGTGTGTGTGTGTGTGTGTGTGTGTGTAAAGTGTGTGTGTGTGTCAGTGTGTAATAGGATCTGTGTCAGTGTGTGTGTGTGTGTGTGTGTGTGTGTGTGTGTGTGTCACTCTGTGTGTTTTGTCTGTGTGTGTGGGTGGGTGCATTTGAAAGGTGGCCTGTCAGAATTTTTATTAAACACTAAGAGTTTTTATAATCGCTCTGCACGCATATCTTCAGAAAGGTTTGGGGGCGGTGTCACATGATTGTAAACACTGCTTTGTGGGTTCCATAGCCCCCTTCATTGCATCTCTTTGTCCACCTTCTCCCCCCTTCTGTCTCTTTCTGTCTGTATCGTGCAGGCACATGACATGGTGGATGTCATAGAGACAGTCCATACTCGCACAACGTGTGCCAACAAGTTAGCAGTTTCATTCAGCTGACTGGCTTCTTGTGTGTCTGCCAAGACCAAAAATAGCCCTTATTAATTTTGGCTGATTACTCTGATTTGGATAGTAGTCATGCTCAGAGAGTTTGTTTCAGACCTAAATTAGTACCAAAGGTATACTCAGTTACTGGCCAAGGCATTCAGGTGTCACAAAAATCCTGTAAGAACACTGCAAAAATCTAACACCTGTCGTTGTTGTTTATGTAAATTGTAACAGATGGGACTGAATGACAGGTTCATTGTTTTTCTTTGTTTTTTTTAATTGTTTTTTTTTTTTCAGTTATCAAATAAAGTTATTGCCCCCTGTTTGATTTATTATTGTAATGCTGATGGACTGATTTAATGTTGTAGTTCTTACATTATCTTCGCCACTTGACTTTATCACATGTTGTATAGGCTTACTTCATACCATATAATGTTGCAGTCAGTCTAGAAACATTATTTTCAGTGTTGTCTTCAGTTCTAGTCAAATATATACACATCACACACAGCCTGTTTGTTATCTTGTATCTGTTGTTTATTTATTTCTTTATTTAGTACTATTTATCTTGGTTTCAAATTTAGACCAGTGTTTTATTGTGTGTCCTCTCAGATGATACAATCGCAGAGATATGATAGGAAGAGTATGTAAAGTTAGGTTGAGATCTCCTGGCCTAGTGGCATTGGGGGAGGCAAACTGTCAGGGCATCACCATGTCCAAGGCCTAGCCTGTGGAATGTGGAGCCTGTTCCTTTTCTGCCTCTGCCTTGATCTTCCCTGAGCTGAACCAGATACCCATGTACTGCTAGGTGGACTGAGGGGGAATTCAAAGCCGTTCAGAAAAAAATCTAACTCCATGAATGGTTTTGACCTCTGCTTGCTGACACTCTTAAGTCTAACCGTTTGACAACAGCCTCTCACAGTTTAAAACGTACAAATTACAATACAAATAGTTAAATCTGTGGTGCTTGCAGTTGGCAGGACTGTACATGTGTCTTCTAACGTATTCTCTGTGAATGTGAAATAGGAGCCTGAATGCAGATGTGTGGTTATTCTATGTGCATGCAATTGTTTGAAAATGGGTGAGTTCATTGATCGAGATGTTAAGTTTTTTGATGCTGTTGTTTACGTGTGTGCTGCCACATTTGCATCTCCTCGTAGTGAAAAAGGACTAAGCAGAGTCACTTGTGTCTTGATCAGATGTCAGGAAAGGAGCAGAATTTGACACCCCTGGTTATGGAAGTGAACTCATCACTTCTTGGAAGAGAAGCTTTTTGTCGTTGTTCTTATTTGTTTGTTTTGTCTCTTCACCACATAGTGTGGTAGAGGAGCAACAAGGAGTTTGAACTCTCATAATTTCACCTTTGGGATTGGAATTACTCTTCTCACACACTCTCTCTCTCTCTCTCTGTCTCTCTCTCTCTCTCTCTCTCTCTCTCTCTCTCTCTCTCTCTCTCTCTCTC
>JADBJO010003816.1:71075-136075 GCA_016801955.1 Conus betulinus
TTTACCACTACAGCTTCACATCCAAAAAAGAACACAGAGCAAAAAAGTGAAAAAAATAAGTTGATATTGTCACACTACACCTGTAAATGAAAGTAGAACAGTCTAGAAGTCTATCAAGACGCTCACACCTCATGCAGACAGGTCAGTCCACGACCACGCCCCCTCCCCCCCCCCACGCCCCCTTGCTGGACTTCAACCCTCTCTTTCACTCCTCCTCTTCCCCTACCGTTCCTGCTGCCCGTGTCACGCTGCGAGCAGGCCGCGCTCCCCTCTCGCGCTGACTAACACGTCGCTGGCCACTCGCACACAGTGCAGAGTACACACTAGGCTGGCTCGTTCGACGCTGGTAACCAGTCAGCTGAACACACTCTTGCGATCGCACAGCACGACTCAATAACTGACGAATATGGTCGGCAATTCCATCACTATCATCATCTCACCTTCATGCTCGAGTGAGTCGTTGAATAAAAGATTATTATCTTTGTCAAAAAAGATTAGCAGAGCTTGCTCAGCTGTGTAAGTACGCTGATTTGGTCGCTACACTCGTCGAAGGTTGCGCCGCCATCTTTGCAAGCGAGACAAAGCGCTGGCTGGTCATCCAGTCAGTGATGAGGAAAAATGGTCTTCCCCTCACGTGTGGTCATTTGCATATCATTTTAATGCTGCAGACATATAAGGCTTACTGCGCACACTCTATTTCAGTCCTTTGATAGGAATAGTAACGAATGAAAATTCAAGAAAAATGCATGACGTCAGTGGACGGCCCATAGGTGTGAGCGAACGTGTTAGTGTACACGCGCATGTGCATATGAGTGTGCAAACATTTATGAATGTGCGCGCACATGCATGTACGTGCATTTGTGTATGTATTTTGTGTGTGTGTGCTTGTGTGCACACAGGTGAGAGTGGATAAGAGGGAGCGCTGGATTACTTCAGGCATATACTGGGCGTGGTGACGGGGAACCCTGACAGGTTTGAGGACCTGACCTCATCCGTTGTCATTCATCCTAACTGGGTGATGGTGAACGGGAGAGAGGTACGTACTGCCCATCCTGACCTCAGCTGTTGTTGTTGTCATCGTCGTCGTTCATTCTGAAAGGATGAAGGTGACTAGTAGAGAAGTATTTAGTCATCCCCCTGTCCTCAGCTGGTGGTGGTGTTGTGATTGTTACTGCAGTTGTTGTTCACTGTGGTGGGGTGAAGATGAATGATGAATAGGTTTGAGGTCATCACCTGGGCCGCAGCTGTTGTTATGTTTGTCATCGAGACAGGGTAAAGGTCAATGGTATGCAGGTGTGAGGCGGACCAGAGCTGCTGTCGTCGTTATTCATCAGTTCAAGGTGAAGGTCAGTGGTACACAGGTGTTAGGCGGACCAGAGCTGTTGTCGTTGTTGTTCATCAGTTCAAGGTGAAGGTCAGTGGTACACAGGTGTGAGGCAGACCAGAGCGGCTGTCGTCGTTCATCAAGACAAGGTGAAGGTCATAGGTACACAGGTGTGAGGCTGACCAGAGCTGTTGCCGTCATGAAGTGAAGGTGAAGGTCAGTGGTACACAGGTATGAGGTCATCACCCTGACCACAGCTGTTGTTGTTGTTCATGATAAGGTGCAGGTAAATGTTACACAGGTCATCAGTTTTGGACATAATGATCCGTGATAACATTTCATGTCTTGTGTGAGTGCTGTATGATTATGGCCATATCTTGCATGACTACTGTGTGTTTATGGTCATATCTTGCATGACTCCTGTGTGTTTAGGGTCATATCTTGCATGACTCCTGTGTGTTTAGGGTAATATCTTGCATGACTCCTGTGTGTTTATGGTCATATCTTGCATGACTGCCATATGAAAATGGTCATTTCATGTATCTCTGCTACACGAGTATGACCATACCTTGTATTACTGCTGCACAAGTCTGGTCATGTCTTGTACCACTACTGTATGACTATGGTCATATCTTGTATCACTCCCACATGACTATGGTCATATCTTGTATCACTCCCACATGACTATGGTCATATCTTTTATCACTCCCACATAACTATGGTCATATCTTGTATCACTCCCACATGACTATGGTCATATCTTGTATCACTCCCACATGACTATGGTCATATCTTGTATCGCTCCCACATGACTATGGTCATATCTTGTATCGCTCCCACATGACTATGGTCAGATTTTGCATCAGTACTAAAAGAATATGGTCATATTTTGTATCACTGCTTTATGAATATTGTCACATCTAGTATCACTGTTATATGGATATGGTCATATCTTGAATCACTACTTCATGAATGCGTTCATGTCTGGTCTCACAGCTTGACAAATGTAGTCATGTCTTTTATTACTACTGTATGGATATGGTCCTCTGTTAGAGTATTGCTGTGATCCTGTTCATAAAGAGATGACAGAGTGATTCACTTCACATGGGACCATGGAATTGTGTGCACAGAGGACCGAGTGATGATTTGAGTGAGTGAAGTTAGATTCAGTTCTGAGGGGATTCAAAATGGGGCGATGGCAGGGGTGATGTAACGAGGAGGACTGCCAGACCAAGTAGAATGCTGGGGCTGCATCGCCCTTCACATAGTACCCCCCCAGCGTCTTGGTCTGTTTCAGCCTTTGTCAGTCACCGAAGTAAATCTGATGATAAAAGGAAGAATTGAGCAAGTTACAGGAGTCTTTTCCATCACTATGAATGTAGTGTTGTGAGTGTTGTTGACGATCTTCACACAAGCAGACCAAGCGCAATTTAGATCATTTTTTGGGCTTTATTAGGCTAACTCCACATAGTTCCTTTTTCACTGGAGGCTGGGGAAGAACTCCCTATTCTCACACATACATCTCCCAACAACACCTTCGTTAGCTCACCATTCACACAGTTCACACGCATCACGTCAGTCCTGCATTCCCCATGTGCACTTTCTAGAACTGATGTAACGCAGTTTCTGTACTGATGGCATTAAGAGTTTATATGATACACAGTTTCTGTATTGATAACACTATAGAGTTGATATAAAACATGTTTACACTGATAGGACCATAGTTAATACAACATGATTTCTGTACTGATAGCACAAGAGTTAATACAATTTCTACACTCATAACACCATTATCAAAAATCTAGTTTCCAACTGGTAACACTGTAGTTGATAGAAAAACAGACTCTATACTGATAACACTTTAGTTGATATATAACACATTGACTATGCCAGAAAGCACTACAGTTGATGTAACACAGATTCTTTACAGACAAAACTGTAGTAGATCTAACAGTTTTTAGACTAACGACTTTACAGTCAAGAGCCATCAGTGCATGAAAGCTCTGCTCCTTAACAGAGAGCCAGCCGGGTGGGATTCTCGCTGTGCGAGGCCAGAAAGGGGAGTCGTGTGGGGCTGATGCTGGACGAGGACCGAACTCTCCATCTCTACAGAGATGGCAGGCACCTGGGGGAGGTAGAGCCCCACCTGCCCCACCCCTGCTACTTCATGGTGGACCTGTATTGGTGTTGGAAAAAGGTAGGAGTTGGGGTCCAGACCACACAGGGGGTGTATACTGAAAGTGTAGTGTTGGGAGACGAGAGGTGCTGGATGCCGCATGGCGTGGTGTGAGGAGGGACAATGGGGGGGGGGGGGGGGGGGGGGGGGGGGGGGGGGGGGGGGGGGGGGGGGGGGGGGTAGGTGAAAGGAAATGACACCTGTCAAGACGTTGATAGCTGCGGAGTGCAATGTTTGAGTTAGAGCAAGGTGGAAACCAGTACCTTCCCATGCCCAGTTCACTCTGACCCCTCCCCTCATGTCTCGGCAAGCACCTCCTCTTTTTGTCCTAGCCTCAGACTTGTGTGTGAGTATGCAGACAGAGGGCAGTGTGTTTGTGTGTGTGTACATGCATGTGTGTGTGAACATGATGATTTTAACTGAGTGGTCAAAAGTGAAATACTGAATGATAGTCAGTTGTGGATATGTCATGATGCTGTTGATTGAAGTCCACCGATCAACTGAGATAGATGATCTGTTATAGAGGCATGAAGATGATGGTTGTGATGTAACTGCTCAGTAATTGTTACATCACAATGCTGATTATTAAGATAACTGATCGACTGATAGGATCTAATCTGCGAGTGATGTGTCATAAGAGTGATAAGTGATAAGACTGATTGTTATGGATTGGATCTGTGACAGATGTATTGTGACGATTGTGATAGAGACTGACTGATCAAGGGAGAGAAATTGAAACATGGGTTGTGTGTCATGGGTGATGATCGATATCGTCATATGAAGTGACGGACTGACTCAGGAGTTGATTCATGATTGATGAAACAGTGCCACCATTTTGATATATACTGTGACCAGTGAATTAGCATCGCACTCTCTTGCTGGGTGTTTAGCTGAACAAACAAAATTATCTGATACACATTAACTTCTTTTTTCCCATAGAAATACTGTCTTGCCTTTAAATATGTTAATTATAAAGAAATGATAGGTAAATGGAACAAACAGATAACCACAATGATTGTGCCAAGCAGTTTTCAGCAAATTTGCAAGCATGGTGGATATCGAGAATTTCTTTTTTGTGTGTGATGGTGAAATTGGATAGTGATGTTGAATTGTGTTGACTGGAATGTTCAGGGCTCTCGCTTCTTCTTGAATTCATCGATTTCAGTAAAGTCAAATGTGAATATGAGAACCTACAAAAAAAGAAATTATTTCAGGAAAAAAAGAAAGAAAAGAGAGGAGGAAGAAATAAAGCAGTAGAATGTGCTGAGCGCTGGTCATGGCTCATGTATGCTAGCAGATGACAGTATCACCATGAATTCTCATGTGAACTTCTTCACGAGAGCAAGCAGTTGCCTCTCTGTCTACCTGGCTGATGGTGAAGTAATGTCTCACCCTGACGTTGTGCATCAGCATAATGCTACAAAAGTAGAGAGAGATAGAGCCCCACCTGTCCCATCCCAGGTACTTCATGGTTGACCTGTATTGGTCAACAGATATTGACAAAAACTGTACACACAAATGGTTTGGTTAGGGGTGGACCAAAGGAGTGGGCAATTCACCCTTGATGCTCAGAGCTTTACCCAGCTGCGCTATTTTGAAAGCAAGTTTGAAAATGAATAAGAATATAGGATTCTGGATTCGACATTAGGAAAGTAGTTAGACTCAGAGTCAAACACTTACTTTGAGGATATTTTGAGAACACCTTAAGTTTGAAAATGTTTCTTGGGCAGGAGGAGCTTCCCTTCAAGAGTTCCCCTCCCCCATCCATTGATTGTCAGTGATTTTTTTTTCCTGCTGTGTAGTGGGTGTTCTTCTTGTGTCACCTCTACTATGTAAAAAAGAAGCTGAAGGCTGACGGAGACAAACGATGAAAAGACCATGACACAGGGACACCATCACCAAGCAACAGCACACAAAACATAAGCGACACCCTCAACCAAACACCATAAGTTAGGAGTGGACAAGTATTGTCCGGTTCATTTCCAGTGAACGAACTGTAAATGTCTGATTTCTCTTCCAAAGAAAAATTTTAAAGATATTTTATGGTTGAGACTGGTTCTGATCCATGGATTCTTTGTTCGGATTCATAATTTGAGTTGTCACCAACAGAGACTGTATTAAGTTGCTCACAGAGTGTGTGTGTGTGTATGTATGTGTATGTGTGTGTATGGATGTTTGTATGTGTGTGTATGTATGCATGCATGTATGTACGTATGCGTGTGTGAGTGTGTGAACTGTTGCAGGTGACGGCGCTGCCAGTCCAGTACATGAAGTGAGCACCATGCCATCTCAGACACTGCTTGGCATGCTTCCTATCCTCTTCCCTTGGCTTCTTGACAAACAGTCTGATGGATGGAACAGACAGATGTTCCAAAGGGAAGGAATGAAGAGCAATCGGCCCGAAATGAAACGAGACTCAACACATTCCAAAGTGATGTTGCATCAGCAGTTGTAGTCATTGTTGTAGTGATACATCTGATGTTGTCAACTGGTAACATGATGCTAGCTGGAACCAGGCTGACAGTGTCCAACCTGACCTGATCCGTGGATTGCCGGTGCGGGGGGCTGCGTCGGTCAGGCCAGGCTGTGGCTGTGGATAGGAGGGTCGGGATGAGTGGAGTGGGGGCAGTGCCTCTGAGGTAGCACAGAAGATGGGAGAGCGAAAAAAAAAAAAAACAAACAAACAAAAAAACACTGGATCTCATCCACCTCATCTGTTGAAAGATCAAAATTCGGCTAATTCAGGGTTCCAGAGTTATGCCATAGACGTTCAGTGAAGGAGCAATACAAATCATGTGACATCACGGTGATTTCATACAGGCAGACAGGATATTGGCTTCTGTCGATAGATGTAACAATGTTGTGCCTGTTTTTCAACAATAATCCATGCTTTGGTGAAAGGATTTGTCAGAACTCTTCTGTGTCTAGGTCAAATCGTGTGTGTGATTTTTAAAAGCCCTGGATAATGCATCTTAAGTGACTCGCACATGAAAATCTTTCTGATTGTTTTCGATTCTAAATCATAGATGAGCCACAAAAATTTGAAAATCGTTTGTTTCATTTTTACATTGTCTTATGTGACCAGAACAATTTGAAAATCAGTATTAATGTTCTTGTTGAATTGTCTTTGATGGCTCTTGAGAACATGAAATCCTTTTAAAAGTTCCTGTCGCTTTGTTTTAGGCAACCAACAGAACATGACAATCTTTTACCAAAGGTGTTCTTTCTTTGTGTTATAGATGAGATGCAAGAGTTTTTTTAAATCTTTATTGTCAGAATGGAGTTGGGGGACATTAGATTTGTTTTTAATCAGAATTCATTCTGTGTTTCATGTCACTTGTATGTATATTAGAATTTTGATTCTGTTTGTTTTTCTTTCTCTTCTTTTTTCTTCAGTCCCATCTGTGCCTCCTCAGTGGCATGGCAGCTGTGCCCCTCATGCCGACTCCTCATCCTCAGCCACAGCCTTTCACCACAGTCCCGCCACCGACAATCCACCAGGAGCATTCAATGTCATGTCAGTGGGCAACCCACCAGAGTAGACAGTGCAGTGCCACTAAGTCACTTGGGCAGTGTTCAGTGCTGCTTGTTTGGATCCATCATACACAGGACACCACCCCCTAGGCCCCATATTGATAACAATAATTGCATAGTCACAGAGCCAGTGGAGTCAGCTCTCCGTTTGGAGGGCACCACCATTCCTGTCCAGCAACAGTCCCTATGAATTTCCAGAAACCGGTGACCACAACAGGATCAAACCAAGGCCGTAGACATGAAAAGGCTTTCAGAACTGAGGTCACCCATGAGAACGGGGCACGAAGAGCCACAGAACGGGAGACATTTGTTGTAATGCAGGTGGACAATGAGGAGGAGCATAAGGTTCATGCTATGGATTTCCATTCTGGTCTGAGACTGCATGACAGGGCTGTACGTTACGCGTGCTTTCGTAATATGATTTGGCATCACCAGGCCTGAGAGATGCAGACACTCGTGGTGTTGGTCAGAACATTTTAGCAGCACTCTCGGAGACATTCAGTAAGTGAATGAAGCTCCATTGTGGTTCCGTTCTTCCCAGTCGATCTGGAACGGCACCAGTCGGGGCAGAAAAAAATCCCACAACTAAAATGGCTCTGATGGGAATTGAAGGATGGGCTCCTGATGCTCGCCACTTTGCCACAACGGTGGGTGATTCTTTTTACTTGCTCAGTCTAATGTTAGCCATAAGGTTATCAGAATGTTTTCTTAAAGTCTTACATGTTTAAGATGAGTCATAAGTACATGAACATTTCCATTAAATGCCTTGTTCCAGTATGTAACATGACTCATTAGGTCATTAAAAGCTTTGCCCCACCCCACCTTTTTTTTTGTCCTTTCTTTCGGAGTTAAAGATGAGACAGTTTAAAAAAAAAATTTTTAAGACTTTTTGTCTGTATTGAAGTAATCAGTTAGTGAAAATCTTTATTTTCTGTTTGCGTCTTAAATGGTTAAACCTGTAATGCCCGTTCTTGTGTATATGTCAACGATGACCCGTGAGATGGTGAGAATCTGTTGTCATATTATTGTGTCTGTGTAAGTTTCAGTTTCATCAAGAGAGGTGTCACTGCGTGCGGACTAGTCCATATACGCTACACCACTTCCACTAAGTTTTGAGACCACACTGCGCATGATTTGAAGCTGATGGATACATGAATTAATGACCAAGATGAGAGACTTGAAGAAGAGGGTCTCATGGCTACAGCTTAGCAGATATTTTACCTGCACCTTTGCCCAACATGCTGGTCAGACCTTGAGTACCTAACTGACAACAGTGTGCCATTATTATCATTGTATATGTATGATGAGTGTACATGTGCTGTGTGCGCTAGTGTATGGGGTGCGCGAACGACTGTGTGTGTGTGTGTGTGTGTGTGTGTGTGTGTGTGTGTGTGTGTGTGTGTGTGTGTGGGGGGGCATGCGCACTTCTGTGTGTGTGTGTGTGTGTGTGTGTGTGTGTGTGTGTGTGTGTGTAAGCAGACGTGCATGTGTGTGTGTGTGCGATTTGTGGGCTTGCATGAGCATGCTTCTGCATGTCTGTATTGCACATGTATGTGTACGTGTATGTGTGTGTGTGCCCGTGTATATGGGCGCATACACGTGTGTGTACATGTGCACGCATGTGTGTGTGTGTGTATTTGCACATGCACATATGTATAAAAATGACAGAGACGTGGTGAAAAGTGTTATTAAGATTCTTGTTTTTGTAATGGAGATGATCATAGAAATAATGATAATCTTGACTGAAGAATTTGTATTTTTTGTTGATTTTAAAATGATCTTCGAGCAAGGAAAAGTCTCTAAGCAGAGTTCTCATTTTTGTGCCAAAGATGTCGGGTGAAATTATCAAACTCTTTGTTTGAATTCTTACATATCTGTGTCAAATAAGATGATCAAAATTTAGGTAAAGTTCTATTTCAGTGTCAAAGAGGTTAAAGATGATGAAAATCTTTAGTAGAGTTCTTATTTCTTTGTCAGAGTTGTCACATGAGATTGTCAAAATTTATGTTAAGAGTTCTTAATTCTGTGTCAGAGATGACGGTGAGATGGTGATGATCTTCATTTACCCTTTATATCTGTGTCAACAGTGACAATAAGATGGTGATAATCTTTATTAACCCTTCAATTTTGCATGAACAATGTCACTGAAATGGTGATAATCTTTGTAAATCCTTTAATTCTGCATCAGTGATGACTTTGAGAGGGTGATAATCTCTTTTGATTCTGCGTCATCTGATGACAGTGAGCGGGTGATTATCTTTATAAACCCTTTCATTCTGGTCATCTGATGACAGTGAGCGGGTGATTATCTTTATCAACCCTTTAACTCTGCATCATCCAATGATAGTGAGTGGGTGATTATCTTTTTATTGACCCTTCAGTTCTGCGTCATCTGATGATAGTGAGCGGGTGATAATCTTTATCAACCCTTTAATCCTGCATCATCCGATGACACTGAGGGGATGATTATCTTTATTAACCCTTTACTTCTGCATCAACGATGACAGTGAAGGGATGATAATCTTTATTAACCTTTTATTGCTGCATAACCGATGACAGTGAGCGGGTGATTATCTTTATTAACCTAACAGTGAGCAGGTTATCTTAAGTCTGCGTCATCCGATGACAGCGGATGATTATCTTTATTAACCCTTTCATTCTGGTCATCATCTGATGACAGTGAGCGGATGATTATCTTTATCAACCCTTTAACTCTGCATCATCCGATGATAGTGAGTGGGTGATATCTTTATTAACCCTTCAATTCTTTGTCATCTGATGACAGTGAGCGGGTGATAATCTTTATCAACCCTTTAATCCTGCATCATCCGATGACACTGAGGGGATGATTATCTTTATTAACCCTTTACTTCTGCATCAACGATGACAGTGAAGGGATGATAATCTTTATTAACCTTTTATTGCTGCATAACCGATGACAGTGAGCGGGTGATTATCTTTATTAACCTAACAGTGAGCAGGTTATCTTAAGTCTGCGTCATCCGATGACAGCGGATGATTATCTTTATTAACCCTTTCATTCTGGTCATCTGATGACAGTGAGCGGGTGATTATCTTTATCAACCCTTTAACTCTGCATCATCCGATGATAGTGAGTGGGTGATATCTTTATTAACCCTTCAATTCTTTGTCATCTGATGACAGTGAGCGGG
Source organism: Conus betulinus (assembly GCA_016801955.1). Classification (NCBI taxonomy): domain Eukaryota; kingdom Metazoa; phylum Mollusca; class Gastropoda; order Neogastropoda; family Conidae; genus Conus; species Conus betulinus. Next base: position 81,283 of record JADBJO010003816.1, read on the forward strand.
TGATAATCTTTATCAACTCTTTAATTCTGCGTTGTCCGATGACAGTTAGGGGATGATTATCTTTATTAACCCTTTAATTCTGTATCAACGATGACAGTGACGGGATGGTAATCTTTATTAACCTTTTATTGCTGCATAACCGATGGCAGTGAAAGGGTGATTATCAACCCTTTCAGCCCTGACACAAGTGACTGCCTCTACAGCCTTTCTAGCAAGGCAAGATTTGGCTGTTCTGTGGAAAGATCAGGACTGGTGCACTCGCTCTGTTGTCACTCTGGACTGGCTCGTGGGGATGGGCAACACAGCTAGAGAAATGCATGTCCTTTAGGTCATATTGAATCCGGGTGTTTTGAGTCATCCACTAATGCACAGTGCCATGATAAATAGGGATGCCGGACAAGTCCTTCACCTCTTCCATCAGTACTTCTCAATTTGACGGGTCATATGATTGTGATCGGTTGTAAGTAAAGCTTGGCCGAGTCATAGTGAAGTGTATTTTCTGCAAGCATGTAAATGTATATGGCTTTTTTTTTATTGATACTTTTATAGAGTTATGTGCTGAAATTGTCCCTAAGTCATCTAGAACATGTCTCATTGTATTGTTGCTTCATCTGGAAGGAAAAAACTCGGAAAATACTCGCTAAATCATTCAGATTTCATTTACTTGAAGCAGGACTTGATAGAAGAAGGATGAAATACTTGCCCAGTACTTACTATTTATGCACAGAGTACAGGTTGAATGTGTTAGATTACTATTTATGCACAGAGTACAGGTTGAATGTGTTAGATTTGAACTAAGACTGAGAGTTGGGTGTGGGAGGCCATATGTGTCTGAGTGCAGAAAGAGTTACAAGTTTTTTGTTTTGTTTCAGTGCCAAAAATGATTTTCAAGATTGTAAATGTTTTTATTCGGGTTCTTGTGTCATTGTGAAAGGCGATGACTATGGATGTTGAAATTCCTGTTTCTGTTGATGCTTTATGGTGTGTGCCACTTGTACACAATGCTAGTGTACGAATGAGTTGTTCACTGTGTTATATATTGTGTGTGTTGAAATGTATGTGACATTGTGTCCTAGTGTGAGTGTGTGTAATGTGCATCTGCGTGCGCATGCGTGCGTGCGTGGGTGTGGGTGTGAGTGCACGTATGCGAGTCCATGCATATGTTTATGACTTGTGAATGCAGAATTGTATGCATGCATGTATGTGTGTGTATGCTGCATATATTTCAGATATTGATCTGTTTAAACTTACGAAGCACCCTATAGCCTACATTGTTAGGATGGGTGTTAGAAATTGTCAATATTACATATTTTTTCTAACGTTTCAGGAACTCTGTGTTAAAATATGTTGTTCAGAGGTGTCTTATTTAAGATCTGGAATACAGATCTTGAGTGGTGAGTTTAACATGTTGCCAGCTTGAGCTGGTATGACATGTATGTTGTTCCCATAGGCCTCTTTTTCTTTGCGAACACCTTGGTCTATATGATCAGTCCGGCCCTTGAGATGAATTTTCTCCAGTTGTTGTAGATTGCCATAGAGCTTCATCATTAGAGCTGCCTCTGTTGGTCATACCTCTGTCCCCTGGCTGTTCATGTATTGGTTCCCAAAGGCCTGAGTTGTTGCATATCATGTGGTATACCCCACTATTGTGTTCTGTGTACTGGCTCCCTGTGCTGCGAAGAATTTCCAACAGACTTGCTTCTCTCTGCGATGATTCCTTTGAACCCTGCTGCCCTCTGTATCTGACCTGTCAGTAGCACTTGTATACCAGAGCTGCTAGCCAACCCGCTTTCAGCGGAATTTATGGCCGGACGCAAGTCATTCAACTTGACCTAAAAAAAAAAAAACAAATTCTGCCCGCAAAAAAAGAAGAAAGAAAAAAGTTAATTTGTTTGCAGAGTTTGCATGTCTGCTGTTGGTTTAGCCAAAGAGCTGTTTGGAAACTTACTTCAGGTTCACCTTCCTCTGCCGCCATCATGTTGAAACGCCTTGCTATACCGATGAACTGTGAGGCAGAAAAGAAGAAAAATTCAGAAGTGCAGATTCAGGTTGCTTTCTGCTGTCATGATGGGAGTGCTGCTGATCCCAGTTAGCAAGTAGGCCTGCAAAAGTGTTCAGCCTTGTCAGGATGAACCTGACAGATTTTCATCGCTCCTTGGGTCAAGACGCTACAGCGGCACTGATGGTTCTGAAGTGCAAAAATGAGCCAAGTCAGAAGGTGAAACTTAGTGACAGCATGCTTCAAAAAATGTAAAAGAGCAACAGTGTGTTGGCAGAGACGGTGATTCCATGAAAGCATTTGACAAAAAGAAAAAAAAAATGTCTGGAATATCATTGTTTTGTTTTGGGTGCAATAGCGTATGTATTCCTCTCAACAGTCAAAAATTCCACACTCGGTTTTCAGAAATATTCCTCTGAAGTCTCTTCAGAGGTTGGCAGCTCTGTATGCGGTATGATGCGAATTCCATTCCTTTGATACTCATCTTTTCCAGATTCCCATGGTTTGGTCAGCGTTCCTTCTGTTTTGTTTGAAATCAACACACACACCAACCTAGAGGTTCTGCCTCTCTGTTGTCTTCCAAGTTAAACCTGAAAACTTTTCTTTTTTTTCATCTGGCCGATATACAAAATACATGCTGGCATTATATGGGGAGTATTATATGCACTTGAATACCCGGTGATTACTTGTTAAATAGTTAAAGTGTTTGTTTGGGGGTGGGGAATGTGTGGAAGGAAGGAGTGAAGGGGCAGGGCTGGTTGGCGGTCCGTTTCTCTGTGGTGTGAGTGTTTTGATTGTGGAATGTGCAGTAGCTGCCAACCCCTCCCTTTTGTTTTTCTGGAATTTCTCTAATGTAGCAGTTATTCCTCAAACCCTGAATCTGGTGAAGAACCCAGAATTGTCACATTGGTCAAGGGTTTTTTCCCAAGACTATTCCTCGCACTCGCGGGCACGCCCCGCCCCGTAACATTCCACACAAAAGTTGACCTTTCACTCTTCTGTATTCACACGGACAACAGAAAAGGAAAGCAAAACAGGAGGGGATTAGTTTGAGGGATGTAATCTGTCTTTAGTAAGGAAAAAAATTTTGAATATACCACCACCTAGGTGATGGTGGGTCCAGAGGGTTGCCATCAGCCTTCCACACTGAAGGGGAAATGACCTGCAAACAGGGACCCTTCCGCGCCTCCCCACCACCAAAGTGGTGTAGCTGTAGATCAGCCAACGAAGGCCTCGTAGAACAATGAAGTCCCCTGTGAGTTGATCTTTGGGAGCGCTAGATTCCCTGCACAAGCTGAATTTTTAAGCACCGCTTGTGTAGAATTTTTTTTTCCATTTTACCCCCCTTCCTTCCACCCCAGGAAATAGGATGGCCCAGGCTGAAGTACATTCTAACGAGGGAAGTCAGGTGGAAGGACACTTGACTGGTCAAAGAGAGGAACTCGCGGCAGCTGGATTCAAGTCCCACATGGAAGATGTAAAAGAATGTACACACACACACATTTTATGTGGAACAAGGGCCCTCAGAGACGTGCTCGCCCAAAACAAGCAAAAGAGAAGTTGGAATCAAATGGTAAGGCCATACAAAGGTTGTACCCTCTCTTCCAAGCAGGCAAAGAAGAAAAACAACCTAGCATGGCAGCCAAACTGATTTGTGACAATTTCAAAATGTTGTTCAGAAATGTGATATTTAGGGATAATTTTTAATAAGAATGATAAAGCATTGCAGAATGAAAGCCCAAATGGTGTTATGAATTGGCAGTTATAGGTATGGAAACTGTTTTCCTTTTAAACCCTTCATTGGCCGATTGAAAGATATGTGCAGAAGTGCTTTCAGTCAAAAGTCAACAAATATCGGGGCACAAGTGCTACCAGTCAAAAAGCCAGAGTGCCCGCTTTTTAGCCCACCCAACCCTCTTTGTCCCCAGGTTCCTGAATGTTGACTTACAATGGTTGGCAGCTATGCATGCATTGTATGGTTTGCTGATTGTTGTTTATCTGCTATGCGGCTTGATATGTATACGGGTTGATTGTAAACACCCAAAGGATTCCATTGGTAAAGCATGTACATATTTTTTATGATAACGATATTGTTTCAGTGGATCAGGCAGTCTGTCATCTGCGTCTTCACCATACAGCTGCTCTTTCTGATGGGGATCATCTTCAGATTTGTCTTTTATGTCAGGATGTTGTTTCCGATTGACATTGACTGTGATGCACTGCTGTGGTACTCGAAACAAATCGTTTGCCGTGGTACGATTTGATCAGTTTTTTATATTTTGTGGGTTTTTTTTCCTTTTTTGTATTTTTTTTTTTTTTTTTTGGTCTGTATTTACTGTTTCCTACTTGTTTTTCTGCCACTGTGGCCCAGACTCCTGTCTTCGTTGTAGAAACTCTTGATAGACATTTTACTGTGGTGGTCAAAGTTCATAACATGTGAAGCCTTTTCGTCAGTGAAAATGTAAGCATTTTTTAAAAAATGGACACAAGCTGTCCACTCTTACAATGAATAACATTTTTTTTGTTTATGTTTCCATGCTTTTCGATGAGACTTCTGACTTAATTGAAGAAGCAACACAGTATTTTCTATGTCCCTGTTTTCTCTTATGCAACATAATATTTTCTAAGTCCCTGTTTTCTCTTAATGTGGCAGTTCAATAAAACTGAAATAAACTCTTTGTTTGGTGTTCTGTCTGTTGTTAAACTGTTCTGTCTGCTGCATGGCATTGTTTTCTATGCTTAGAGCATGGGTAGACATATGAATGTGGATCTTGTTTCCTTTTTTCAAAGTTTCAGTGTTCAAGTGTAGTACTGCCCTGTCTTTAGGTTTGGATGGACCACTAATGATCGACATGTGATTTAACTGGTGGTATTTTATTCAGAGGTATGAGGTTGTTTTTCCTTTTCCTATTTTTTTCCTTTCTTTTTTTCTGGATCAGAGCCGTAACACACTGAACATGAAATAGGCGTAGCTCATGTTGGCAACAGAGCTGTAACAAACTGAATTTGGAATAGTTATCTCCCATGATAGCACAGCCATAAGGAATTGAGCTTGAAAATAGTTGTATCTCATGAAAAAAAGTGCTGTCACCAAGTGAATTTCCTAAACAGTTATGTCCCAATGGTAAAAACAGAGCAGTAAAAGTGAATTTTAAGTAAGTGTGTCCTTGGGTAACAACATAACTGTAGTATGAACAGTGCTGTACTAAGAAGGTGAATTTTGAATAATTATGTCCCTTGGTAACCACAGCTATGATGAGAACAGAGCTCAAAGTGTATTTTTAGATAATTATGTCCCTTGGTAACAACAGAGCAGTTTTAAAAAAAGTTAATTTCAAATGGTTACGTCCCATGGTAACAACAGAGCAGTAACAAAGTCAATTTTAGACAGTTAAGTGAATTGTTGAATAACTGTGCCCCTTGTAACAATAGAGCTGTTACAAAGTGAATTTGAAAAAGTTATGTTCCATGGTAATAAGAGAGCTGGAACAAATAGTTTCATCAAAATAGTTATTTCTCATGGTACCGATGGAGCTGAAATAAGCTTAATTTGAAATAGTTGTGTGGTAACAACAGCTGTAACAACTTCATTGAATAGTTATGTCCCCACAGTAACAACAGACTTGCAACCAACTGAATTTGAAACAGTTATGCCCCTGTTTAACAGCAGAGTTATTACAAAATGAACTTGAAGCGGTCATGTCCCATGGTAATTGAACACCAGTTACCAACTTGATTTGAAACAGTTGTGTCCCTTGTTATCAAAGGGGCTGTAACAAAGTGAACTTGAAACAGCTGTGTTCTATGTCATTACAGAGTGGAAATAAAATTAAACGAGTTAAGAGACAATGTTAACCGCAAGGTTGATACAGGATGACCCTGTTGTAACCCCAGAGTTGCAACTCGAATTAAAAGAAAAAAGTTGTGGCCCAGTGTTACACAGTGTGACAGATTGTGTAACAAATGGAATTTCAAATAATTAGGCTCCATGTTAATCTTAACTGTAACAAACTTAAATAGTATTGCCCCATGCTAACAAAGCTGTAACACACTGAATGTGAAATAGTTGTTGTACATGTTGACAGTGCTGTAATGAAATGGCCTTGAGATTGTTATGCACCGGATTAGCAAAGCTGTAACAGTGAATTTTGAACAGTTACGCCCAAGCTGTAACAAATTCAATCTGAAATGATCATGATTGTGTCTTAGAATTGTAGCAAATTGACATCATATTAAGTATAGAGATCAGTTTGAAATAGTTTTGTTCCTGTATCAAACACAAAGGTTTAACAAATTGAATTTAATACAATTAAGACTTTGTGCTGATGGCAGAGCTGCAGCAAAACACAGAATTTGGTTGTGATGATGGGATTCTCCTGCCGTGTCCAATGGTTGAGTATGCAGGCAGGTCATCTGTTGATGTGTGTCCTCATGTGGGAATGAAGACCATTCTTGAGGCAGAAAGTCTTCCACAGACGCTGCATGGAATGGAGTCCTGCAAGGATGGGCCCGTCTTCAATTCCTCCTTTCCTGGATGGCAGCTGCTCTGTTGCACTCAAACTGTCTTTGTGCCCTGGGTACACTGTTGCTTCCACTGTGTTCTGTCAAGGGCGACATCATCCCAGGAAGTAGTGTTGATGTTGCATCTTCTGAGGTTGGCCTTCATGGTGTCTCTGTATCTCTTGAGAGGCCTTCCTTGGTCATGCTGTCCTTACTTCAGTTGTCCAGCATCTTTGGAATTCTGCTGTCCTCCATACGGACAACATCTCCTGTCCATCGGAGCAGGCTTTTGATGAGTATACACTCAATGCCGGATAAGCCTCACTTCTTCAGGACCTGTAAGTTGGACACTCTGTCTTGCAATTTGATGCTGCAGGTCTTGCGCAAGCATCATTGATAGAACTGTTCAACTTGGATGTGTCAGCAGTACGTGGACCACGTCTCACAACGGTAGAGGAGAACTTTTGTGCGCATTCTGATGCCGTGGTCTTGCCATAGACTCTTTGAGAGTCTGCCAAAGGCAGAGCTGGCCTTTGAGATGCGCAACATCACTTCTGCATCCAGAGAATCATTGCTGCTTACAGTGCTGCCCAAATAGCAGAACGTGTCCACAGTTTTCATCTTGTGTTGTTGATGGTGACAGGTGTGGTGTTCGAGCACTGTCAGCTCGGGATGGTGAAGGTTGGAACATGGCCTCAGTCTTATCAAGAGTGATTGTAAGTCCAAGAGCGTTGACAGGCCCTTGCAAAACGATCTGTGATGCACTGGATGTCTTCATGGGAGTGCCATGCACAGTCATCTGCAAAGAGGAACTCTCTCAAAAGGGCATCAAATACTTTGACCTTGGCCTGAAGTCGTCGAAGGTTAAAGAGTTTACCATCTGAACACAACTGGATGTGTACCCCCTTGTCACAGTCCTGGAATGCATCGATCAGCATTGCAGCAAACAGAATGGAAAAGAGGGTGGGAACTAAGACGCATCCCTGCTTCACTCCATTTTTCACTAGGAATGGTTCAGACAGAATGTAATGTAATGTAAAAGGATATTTACAGACCGCTTTACCTCACGAGAGCCCACAGTGCATATAACAGAAACATGATGAAATACTTATTCTAACTCAAAGCACACACACGCACACACACACACACACACACATGAGCACATCAAAACAAGCAGAATGTGGCTTTAAGCCCATTGTAACTACAGACAGAATGTGGCTGTAAGCCCATTGTAACTGAGAATGTGGCTGTAAGCCCATTGTAACAACAGACAGAATGTGGCTGTAAGCCCATTGTAACTACAGACAGAATGTGGCCGTAAGCCCATTGTAACTACAGACAGAATGTGGCTGTAAGCCCATTGTAACAACAGACAGAATGTGGCTGTAAACCCATTGTAACTACAGACAGAATGTGGCTGTAAGCCCATTGTAACAACAGACAGAATGTGGCTGTAAGCCCATTGTAACTGCAGACAGAATGTGCTGAAAGCCCATTGTAACTGCAGACAGAATGTGGCTCTAAGCCCATTGTAACTATAGACAGAATGTGGCTCTAAGCCCATTGTAACAACAGACAACATGGATGTTAGCCCATGTAACAACAGACAGAACATGAATGTCAGCCCATTGTAACTACAGACAGAATAGGCTGTAAGCCCATTGTAACTACAGACAGAACAAGGACGTCAGTCCATTGTAACAGCAGACAGAATGTGGCTGTAAACCCACTGTAACTACAAAATGTGGCTGTGAGCCCAGTGTAACTACAAAGTATGACTGTAAACCATTGTTACTACCAAGTGTGGCTGTAAGCCCATTATAACTACACTAGGGATGTGGCAGTAAGCCCATTGTAACCACAGCCAGAATGTAAATGTAAGCCCTTCTTAACTAGAAACAGAATGTGGCTTTAGCCACACACTCTCTCTCTCTCTCTCTCTCTCTCAGATTGATTGATTGATTGATCATCTTTATTTACTAGGGTAACAGATAAGCATGCAAGAAGATGGTTTACTCCCCCCATCTAGCCCTTGTCCCTTTGGAGACAAGGAAAACAAACAGATGAACACTATTACATAATACAGAACTGATCCCTGAACGGTTAGTGTCAAGGAAAACATGAATACACACTAAAACTGTCTGTCACACACACACCACACACACACACAAACGCGCGCAGGCATGTACGCACGCACACGCACGCATACAGCTATGCAGCATATAAAATTCCTATGCAGAAAGAGGATGTACGAATCATTGGTCCCAAAACAGTATCAGTATAGCTTGATGAGGAGTGAACAGTGGTTCATGAGGCAGTCACGTTCAAGTGCACTCACATAATCTTGTTCCCAGCGCAAGACTGGTTTTCAAAGCAATGGTGAGGAAGAAGAGATCAATGTTGTGAGCCAGATAGTTTGTTCCTGCGCGTATTGAAATATTTGGGCGATTTTGTATTAAAAGATACCGACTGGATTACTTCCCCCTAATAGGCTCGCCAGTCGATTCCGTCTCTGAGTTTGTTGACCACAGTGACAGAACTTGTCCAGCCTCCGAACTGAAAGGACCGGTTGTGAACTCACAGAACGCGAACATGGCGGAAGGAGTGCAAAAAACGTCTTCAGACGGAACTGGAAAAATTCCAGACAGTTCAAAAAGGTAAAAGTAAAGTGTCTTGTTCATGATTTTAGTTAGTCCATTAATCGACAGTAACAGTCCACATCACGGTGATATATATCCACATGTACCCCCGGGTACACTTCTTTCTTCAGGTGAACACTCGGCATGTCAAAGATTACTTTACACCTGAGGGGGTGAAAAAGGAGATTAAAAAGAGAGAGAAAAAAAAATTGTAGTGATGCGCGGAAGCTGTGCATACAGGCGAGCTCGGCTTGAGGTAAATTCACGGATGGTCAGGTAAACGAGCAGACGAACTCCAGCAGTACAACGGCATTGACAGTGCCATGTCTAGGCCCGGAGACTCGAATAGGGTGAGAGACCCCGAATGGGACATAGTACTAGTAGTGGTGCCATTGAGGGGGCATGAAAAGAATCATGACAAAACTCCCCAAGCCAGTGTCTGGACTGACCCGGTAAGTTAAACTTAAAGTGGGTGTGTGAATTTGCAAGTAACAATTATTAAGACGAACTTCTTCAAAGTTAGGGTAAACACTGTATTGGTGTCAGGAGTGAGATATACTTAGCACTTTAATTTAGTACAGCCCTAGCTGTAATTTAACAACAAAAAGAAATAGGGGTTGTTAGTAACGCTGGATGCTGGTTGCTTTTTTTTTTTTTTTTTTTTTTTTTTTTTTTGGAGATCAGAGTTTTCAACTGTTTCCAACTAGGAGGAAGAGCAGTTGACGGGAATCTTTTTTCTTTACTTTGTATTGCTAATTTCTGTTATTAATGGATATAAGTTTCACATGCATTACTAAGTTTCACATGCATTAATGTAATCTCTCTCTCTCTCTCTCTCTCTCTCTCTAAATCTAAGAGTCTTCATTGTCGTCAATGTGTCTTGACTGTCTAAATTTCTGTTCACTTCTGACTTTCTGTTGGTGGAGGTCTTCATTCTTCAGTACGGCGTTCTCTTCAGTTGCAAGTTGAATCCGTAATGGTGTGGGGTTCGTATCTTGGAAAGTCGAATTCTCTCTTGTTTCCATCAAAGGCAAGGGATGTTCTGTGTTGTGGCTGTGTTCGCGTCAGTACCATGTGCATTGGTTTTCTTCCGCTTTGTGACTGCCGTTTCGCTCACTTTCGCATTTCGTTCGCCTGTTGTTCCAAGCTGTATGATAGTGTATCCGTTTGCAGTGATTCTCCATGGCTAAGTTTTATTTTCTTAAATCATTCATTTGTCATCTTGTTAGTCTGCATTGTATGTACCTATCATCATTTGATTCCCTTTTTCATCATCTCTCCTTTTTTCTTTTTCTTTTCTTTTTTTTCCCCAGCATGCACCTGTCCCCAATATAAATCATTAGGTTTATGCATTACTCTCTCTCTCACTCTTTTTCTCTCTCTCTCTGTTTTTTTTTTTTGTTTTGTTTTGTTTTTTCTTTTTGTTTCTTCATTCTTATTCACTTGGGGTTTTTCATATATTTTGTAACATTAGTTCAGTCTCAAATATCAGTTCCAGATTTTTACACTTGCCATATTTAAATTTTGAAATTTAATAGAACCATGTTTGCTTGTTTTCTTGGTTTATCTGTGTTGGTTGCTTTTTACACAGACCAGGCACTATCTGCACTCAACACTAGCACTTAACACAAATAACAGCCGCTCCAGTAATAAAAGAGGGAAAGACTTATTCGTTAGAATATATGGCATTTTATAAAACACCTCTGGAAAAAGAGGAGTGCAGCTTGTGTGTTTAGGGAATGGCAAGGGAGGAAATACATATTCATGATGATGTCCATGTTCTGGCAAACCCAGTGACAAACTGCTTAAATTGATTTGATTCTGGAATGCAGCAGGGGCCCATAGAAGACTCTATAAAGCCCAAAACAGGTTAGTGCGGGGGGGACAAAAGAAAAGTATTCCCTTACCCACACAGAATGAACAGCAGTCCATGGATGATTTTTGGACCTCACTTCATTTGGGGGCAAGCAAGAGCATCAAGCCACTGAACCCAGTGGTGCCAGTTTCTTGTTCGCTGAGTTTCCACCAGTTCCTACCCATCCACAAATTTTGTAGAAAACCTAACAGTTGGAAATGGGCTCTCCTGAATCTGCAGAAAAGTTGGATCCCGATCCCTCCAAGGTGGTGAGAAAGCAACCACCAGGAAGAAGCAAGTCTTTCAGATTTGATTACTCAGATCGAGAGCACGGACAAGGATCACATAGAAGGTCTACACTGATGTCAAAGTCAGCCTCTACCAGATAGTGTTGCTGCAGATTTGGGTCAGAGTTGTTGCAGGAATACAAGCAAGGCCTGAAGCAGTGGAATCCCAAAGGGAGGTCACCTTTTAGGTCACAGGGATGACAGCACAGACACCATGATGGTGACCTAGGACCTACACATTACAGGCACATTTCTTCCCACTCAGTAGGTCCAGGTTGCCAGCACTGACTGACCATAGGTGTCAGGATTTCACTGGAGACCATAACTGAGATTATAGGGATGGAGAGAAGCACCTGTATAGTGGCAGGAGGCATGACACTGTTTTGACAGATGATGAAAGACCTGGCCAGGCTCTCCCCCACAAGAGTAACTTGGAGCAGGCGTCAAAGGTCTAGGTCACACAGACTCAAACATTACTGCCCATGACCACCATGATTGTGCTAGGAGTGAGCTGAGATTGTATTCTGACTCCTCAGACAGCAACAGGGAAAGTCTTTTTTTAGGCATCCCCATTCTGGACCAAGAGGGGACCCCTCAAAATTGCATAAAAATCTACAGTATGATCCGAAATCAAACCAGCTGTTATTCAAGTACAGGTTCGACAGCTTCAGAATAGCTCTCAAATGGTCTGAGAATGAGAGTCGGTATTACCTGGGATGGTGTAATGAAAGGAAAAGCCCAAGATTTCTTCATTATAGCCACAAAGATGGACACTCAGTGCTCATATCATCCAATAATGAAGCAGTTGGAAGCATGCTTTGGGGCCAGCAAGCTGACTGAAACAGCCAAGTTAAAATTCCGGCAAGCCTGCCAAACCCAGGGGAGACTGGACTGACAAGGTCTCAATACTTGCTGATTCAGCCATCAGGTGTCTGCCTGAAAGATATGCATAGAATGAGGCAATAGCAAAATTTTGCACTCGTGGCCTGGACAAGGAGGCAGATAAATATGTCTGCCAGGAAAGACTAATAGCCATGGAAGTGGGCATTCCCACTTTAGGTCAGCAGTCATGTCAACACTGAGATACTTGGCTTAAGCCATAGTCTGGAGATGCATGTGTCTATGTACTGGAAAACCTTCAGCTGCTCTATCAATAAACCACCATCATGTTGTTGTTGTTTAGTAAACTGGAAATGATATAGAAAGGTGTTCATGTTTATTATTTAACCGTTAAAACTGAAAGGGAAAAAAGGGCATGTAATGTTGGGGATGGGATTCTAGTTTTTGATGTGCACATGGATGGGCGCTATTGTAAGTGTTGTTTGTGTATGTGAAGGGGAGTAAACAGGCAGGAAAGGGCGTCCTCTCCAGTTTTAGGCTTAATTTACTGGTATGTCTTTAAAACTATGATCAACCGACAGTGCCGTTAACTGTAATGATTATTATATTATAATCATACTGATAACTGTTGATAGGAAATATGGAAAATAGCATGTACAAAATAGTGTCAGTCACAGAAACACTGACCCACTTCCAAACACCTGTATCCACCTGCATGTGGAAGAGCCTAATTACAGGTCTCCATTCCCCAGATGTTTGTGAACGAGTACTGCAGTTTGTTCTTGTTGCACACACACATACACACGCACACGCACACACACAAACCTCATTCAACAAATGCAGTGACTTTCAGTTTGGACTATTTTTTCATTCTTATCTCTTACTAAGGGACAACAGAATTAAATGATTTTTTTGTGAAACATGGCCTATGATAATAGGATCAATTGGTAGGTTTAAACTTTAAAAATATGATGTTGTTGTTTAAGCTTTCGTGGTAACTGATTTTTGTGATATTGGTAGTGACTGTGACGAGATGGATACGAGTGGTAGGTGGGTCCTCTAGGGGAAGGACTTGAATAATTTCTCGATGAGAATTTATCTTACATTTCACCTACACCCTCTCTTACTAGTGGTGGAAGGAGCAACTTTCCTGTACTAGTCATCAAAGAATTTTTATTTGTTCCAGGTATTGGTAAAATACGGAAGACTGGCTCTGAGATAATTTTCCTTAGGCCTGTACTAGTGATTACAAGTACTTATAGCTCCGAGATACAGAATGAAGAGAGAAGTTCAAACATTCAACATTCGATTGAACAACAGGGAACTGACACAAGTAAGTGCACTTTCGCACATCAACTTTTATTACTTATACATAGATGAGAAATGGCGTGACACTTCCATAGGCTGTGTTTCAGCTCTCATTGGACTACCACAATGAGGGGTCCTTCCTCACTCCTACTTTACTCGCTTGCACTCTGTGCAGCAAGCTTAAGTTGGCATACAGGGGTTCTGTCTAAGTTACACTGATGTATATGGTTATTATACAATAACCATTCCGCTTGCTAGCACCCAGTGCTGTAGCCAGAATGGTACTCCTAGACAGGTTCTCACTGTTTCATCATAAAGTGAAGGTAAGGGTCTGATGGGGTTGAGTCCAGGTGGTGGTAAGCAAACTTAGCTTTGCTTCGGAGAGGACAGTTGTTCTCTCCTGTGGCTGGTGACTGCCCCACTGGTGTAGATCTGTGTGTGTCTGGTGTCGCCCTGGTTTCTGGCGAAGTCCCAGCTCCTGGTTCAGTCGCAATGTGTAGCGTGACCAGGATCCCAGTTCTGCGATAAAGAGAACTTGATCTGTAGATGAGAATCTGGTGGCTGGTCTGACGAGTGCACACATTTACCCCTTTTCCTCTGTCTTTCAGAAGGGTTGTGAGACTCAGCCAGCAAAGTTTTCTCTATGGTAGAGTTTCTGCTATAACTATTAACCTCCACTTTTGTTCAATGGCTAAGTTAAGCTAACAAAAGGGTAGGAGACAGTAATACAATGTTACAGTTTTAGTTATACACTCTTCTTCCTTGTTTCATATGAATCAAATCACACTGACCTGGGCTATGCTTAGTCCAAGTACACATGTGGTGTAGACTTAGAGTCATACACTACAAATCATTCCAGTAATCACCAGTATTTATAAATCAGAGTAGCAGTTTTTTACCAAGCACAGGCATACTGTTTTCCTGATCAAAATTAATCATTGAATTATTATCTTAACAGAAAGAGTTGCACACTGACAAAGTCAGGGTGCACACAAAGAGCAGTGGTCAGATTGTTAACAAAGAATCAAAACCACTGGGAGAGAGCTTTTGCCATGTGATGGCAAGCAAATCACTACACAGAATAATCGTTCATCAGTTTGATAAATGTTGCTAAGCATTTGTACAAAGTTACAATGCTAACACACACAGCATACATAAAATCAATACATAGATTCAAAAATGTAAAACAGAGTTCCAACTCACTTTTCTGGGAATGAACAGGGAATGACTTGAGATCAAGGAGTTACCAAGAGTTTCTAGGCCTCTGTCCCTTTGTCTTCCTCTGCTCTTGTCTACAGGCAGTCCTGAGGGGTCAGTGAAGCTGCGCCTGTGTGTGGTCTAGTTTATGAATCTATTGCTTGTCGAATCGCATTGAGACGACCTGTCATTTACCGATCAGGGGTGAGAGGGGGAGGGATTTAGTCTAGTCACCAATCACCTCGGAAATTGTTTGATCCTAATTGGCACAGGATAATTTATGCATCCGTATAGCTGGCAGTATAGCTGGTCGTTGAGCCCCAGTTAATTTATGCGTCCGCATAGGTGTTCGCGAGCACGTGCAGGTGCCCGCGAGGACGGGGACGGTAGGGATGAAAGGGGGGGAGGTGGTGGTGGGTGGTGGAGAGCGCGGCACATGCCTTTGTGTCGCGGGGTAGAGAGAGAGGGGGGGGGGGGGGGGGGGGGGGGGGGGTGAGACGGGCTATTGTTAGAACGCCTCCCACGCTGCGTTGTATCGTACAGCATGGGGAGGGAGGGTTGAGAGAGGGGGGGGGAGGTAGTAGGCTGATAAGAACGAAAGGCGGCACGCATTTACCGTGATGCAATTTTTTCCTGTGTCACTGATCGTGTCAGTCGGGCCTTTCGCACTGTCCCAAGCAAGAAAGGGGGGGGGGGGGGGGGGGGGGGGGGGGTTGAGAGGGGAGAGTGGGCATAGATTTGAAATCTATTTTTTTGTGGTTTGGTGTTTTAGTGGGACTGATGGGATGGTGTTGTCAAGCGTCACGTCACAGTGACAGTTGACACTGGAATAAGGAAGTCAGGGTTCTACTTTTCCTGGACTTAGCAGACATAAAAATTAGAAACCACGTATGAAATGTTTTGGGCAGGGGGGTTGGGATGGGGGGAATCAAAGGAAAGGGGGTGTGTGGGGGAGGGAAGGGTAATGGAGTCTGCGGGTCATGTAGCCAGTATGCCAGCAGACAAAGACAAGGTCCCCAATAAACTTTTCTTAAGAGCTGATACAAAAGTCAAAGAGATCAACAACAGCTGGTCTGTTAGGAGTTTGTTTGAAGAATAGGCGATACATCATTTGATGCTTAGATTTTGGGTTCAAGTTATATGATATGTATATTTTGAGTACAGGATTTTTTTTTTCCCTTTCTGTTGTTGTCATCCAACGAGTCTATGACTTTGCTAGAACCACTTCAGTCATCTTGGGGTTGAGATGATTTCTGGATACACAGGTGGCTGATCAAGCCAGTGCATGCACAGAATGTTTGATGACAGCTTGGACAGGGAATGTGGGAGACCTCCTCTTGCTTGCTGGTGCAGGCTTACCTTGCCTGCCTCTTTTGTTGCGGTACAACTGCTCTCCTTTCTTCACATGAATTGGCACCTTTGTGGATAGAGCAGCACCATCAGACTGATCCACAGCGGTTTGTTCCCATGTGTCAGGGTTGATGCTGAACTCTTGTCAAGGATGTTTTGAGAGTGTCTTTGAAAAAAAAATGGTTTCTTCAGACCTCCATGCAAATGCTTTCCTTTTACTTTGTAGAGTGGGGTTGGACGAGGGCCCTGAACCTCAGCCCCTTGAAGTCCAGCTGTTTTGCTTGTCCTTAGAAGGAACCCTGATGATGCAAAGTGTTCACTTTGATGTCTGGATCTTTACCCTCATTCAAATACAGTCGGTTTTAGATAGATAGTGTGCATGTTACAATCGATGCTAGTCTCAAGGTAGAAGATGCTTTCCTTTCCTTCACAGATTTCGATGGCTCAATGAGCTTGAGCAATTTGTTGTCAAATTATTTCCTGTAGACTCTTGTGTACTGTAAGTGTGCGTGTGTGTGTGTGTGTGTGTGTGAAAAAGTTCAGGGTTTGCAGAGAGAGAAAAAAGGTCAGTAACACACACAAGCACACATTCACACACACACACACAAGCACACACTTGCACGCACAAGTACACACTCACACACACAAACGCACATTCACGTATGCACTTGCACACACGCACACAGCAGCAGTGGAGTAAAGAAAGGCAGCACACTCACTGTTTTGACATTTATTGTCTAGTTGCGTCCGGTCACAATGCAATGTTCTCTTTTGTTACAGATATTCAGAAGGCTGTGACTGTGAGGCAGAAACTTGATGCACAGCTGAATGAAAACACGTTGGTCAAAGAGGTTCGTGTCTCAAACTTTTTTTTTATACCTGTAACCAAGCATGGTTTGCATGGTCGTAACTTGTGCACGTAAACATCACTCTCTTTATACATGTAACCAAGCATGCTTTGCATGGTCGTAACTTGTGCACGTAAACACCACTCTCTTTATACATGTAACCAAGCATGCTTTGCAAAACTTGTGCAGGTAAGCATCACTCTCTTTGTACATGTAACCAAGCATGCTTTGCATGGTCATAACCTGTGCCGGTAAACACCACTCTCTTTATACATGTAACCAAGCATGCTTTGCAAAACTTGTGCAGGTAAACATCACTCTTTGTACATGTAACCAAGCATGTTTTGCATGGTCATAACGTGTTCAGGTAAACACCACTCCTGCCACCTGTAGGCAGCCAGTAACTTGCGACTCGGTGACCTACTTACTTGAGACGAAGAATGGTGCAACCCTCATTCAAATTTAAATCACTACCATCATAAATGCCGTTTGTCTTGTCTACAGTCTGATCTTTACCCCCTGTGTATATCCATCCTGTAAATGAATTTGATTGAATACCATCATTTCTGAGTGACAGTACTCGAGTCCTGAGTTTGAACTAAACTCAGTTGTGAATTCATCTTCATTATTGCATCATTTTACTATTTTCACTTCAGTCAAAATTCTTTTATCTGTAATGCTATTGCACTGTTTTTATGGTCAGTACATAATCATAAAGTCAAACTAATCATGTGTCAGTGTATGTGTGCACAGGTGATGATTTTTTTTTTCTGCCCAATTCTTTTTCGAGTGCTGTGAAGTGTTCTCTTGAAATCACACAATATCAGTCCCTGCTGAAGGATTTCTACTAGTTTCATGTTCATAGTTTTATTTCGTTGTATTAGTGTAACATCATTGTCCCAGCAGATTTGTTTGGAACACTTGGGCCACTCTCCCACCCAGGTAGAATCGAAAGTGGTTTCATTATTTAAAAATAAATCTTTTAGGTTTGTACAATGTATGTGTTATAAGTAAGTCTCTTTTGCAAGAAAACAGTGTCAGGAACAAATCATTAGTAGTTTGTGGGTTTTTGACATGCGCCAAGTGCCTGCGGCATATAGGACCTCAGTTGATCATCTTGCCTTAAAGACCAGTGTTCAGTCCACTACTTAATGTCTAGTGGAAATGGGAAGGGAACTGCAAGATTCAAACCACACACAGAAGATTATCTAGCTTGTGAGGTAAGTTAAAGACTGCAGTAAGCTGGAAGAAAAATGTTTGGGAATACTACTAATGAAAACAGGGTAGTTATATCAGATTTTTTTTCCCTCTCCAAATGAGAAAGTTTGCCATAACCTCACTGCTATATGCTGTTTGCACGTTATGTCATGATACTTGTGGGTGCTTTCCTCTGAAAGAATGGAGTACATGAGGCACTTATGCCATATGCAATTTCAGTCTTCAACCACTTCTCTTTGTGCACTATAGTGTGTGTGCACACGTGTTTTCCCCCCAGAAGCAGAAACAAATTTATGGCTGTAGACAAAATTTAGGATCAGTCAGGTGGCAGGAAATAAACTTAAGAGGGAGTGGGGGAATAGAGGGGATGGGGTAACAGAGGAGGGAGAGGGAGGCCTTTATGCATTAGAGTACCTTTACATCCACTAGAGTACCTTTACACCTGATGTAGGGCTGTCTTTGTGGGATTAGGAAGAGGGTGTCCCAGGGAGAGAAAGGCACAAAGTTCAAAGAGTCATCTGGGTTTCCTTCATGACAGGAACTGTACAGGAACTTTCTTAAACGAAGGCTTGGAAAACTTCGGAGACACTGAGGTATGCTTGTAACTTTAGGCTTTAAAAGTCTGTGAAAGCTGGCTGGGGCTTATACAAGTTTGTAAATTTGACCTCCCCACCCCATCCCCCCAAAGAAAGAAAAAAGAAAGAAGTGTTTGTGGTCAGTGCAAGATTCCAGCATGGGTTCATGTACTACTTTCTGGAGCATTGTAGTTATTTGGAGACACTTTGGAACTGGACCCTACCAACAGTAGCATCATGATGAGTGAACTGTGCTTTTGTTTGAAGTGGATTGCCTGCACTAACCTCCGAAGAAAGAAAAAAAGTTCTACACAAGTGTTCTGTTTTTAGTGCGAGACATCAACAGTCTTTGATACCTATAAAGGATATATAGTCCATGTAGGTCTTAATAAATTTGGAAATTTTATGACTCTTCAGGGGTTGAACCCTGACAGAAGATGCAGAGTTGACAGGGTACCACTACCTGTTGTTCCACCATTTTCCTCAATCTAGTTTTTTTTTTTCTGTTGTAATTGGGAAACATAATCAGATATTCCTAAGATGCAGCCACTTTCGTAATTTTATTTAGTTGAGAACATAAGTGTGTTTAGAAATTAGTGTTCACAAAGCAATTTAACTTTTGTTTTTTAAGACTTGGGGTAGGGGAAGCTGACACTTTTTTTTCAGCAGAAATCCAAAGGTTTACCGTTCAGTAAATAGAAAAAGGAAATTATCAAAAAAATGGGCTGTTGGAATTCCTAAATGTAATCTTGGACAGATGAATTACTCATTGTTCATGAGTTATGGTTCATGCCAAGCTTTGAGCGTCTTGGCTTTCTTCAGGGCAGGGAATATCCTACCCCTAACCTATCTTTAAAATTTCCTCTCAAGCATAACCATTGCTAGTAAACACTTCAAGTACTTAAGTATAGTATGTGCTCTGCTCTTCCTCAGAAAGTGATCAACACTGTCATCCGTGTAATCCATGTATAATTCACACATGTTTTTGCATCGTGATCCTTTTGAGGAAAGAGAGGGAGAGACAGAGAGAAAGTCAAAGCTTCCTGGGTCAGTCAGTTCGTTTGTGTGCAACTGAACGAACCTGCTGTGTCTCAGGAGTTGGATCGGCTGGAGGAGGGGGGCCAGGGTGTTCAAGCTGGTGGGCCCCGTGCTGGTCAAGCAGGATCTCAGCGAGGCGCGCACCAACATCCAGAAAAGGATGGACTACATCAATGGGGAATTGTAAGTCACTTTTGTAACACACACACACACCCCCTTCTCTCTCTTTCTCTCTCTTGATTCTGTTGCTCTGATCTTCTGACAAATTCTTCTCCTTATTCAAAGAAGTGTGTGTGTGCTTGTGGGATTTTTTCTCTTGTGTCTTACTATTAATGTACTGGATGCTTCTCAGTGTTCTATTTCCTTGAGTGTCAGCTGCTACGTCAACAGATAAACTGATGTGGAAACAAATTAAGGGAAAAAAAGAGAGGAAGATTGCATGTGAGACACTCAGATCAAAATGCACAGAACGTGTGTGAGTCGGGGGGGGGGGGGGGGGGGGGGGGGTGTTCCCAAGGTGAATTATTCTGGATTTTCTGTGGCATTGATAGTTCATCTGTGAAATATAGGTTTGCTTTCATTGTCAGTCAAACTGGTTTGTATGGACACCTTATACCATGTTTGGAGGGAACATTTGTTTCTCTGCTTCCTCTTTTGATCATAATGCTGTTTGGAAAATTCTGGTTTGATCTTATTTCTGTTTTTAAATTTTGTGTGGAAATTATTCATGAATCATTTGTTTTGGGAAAAAAAAAAAATACATGACTTAAAACATACGCTTTTATCAACACACAAAATGTATGCGGCTTAAAAACATGCTTCCTCCAGGGGTTGTAATCTTGCCATGGTCGGAGAGCTTGCATGATTTACTAATCCCGTAGGTTCTGCTGACAGGAGCATCAGTACTCTGATGGAAGGCTAGTTTTTTTTTTTTTTTGTTAACGCTGAACTAGGCAGTGACTTCTTGACCTTGGACCCGTAGTTGGACTCCATGGTGGGTTGGTGATGGAGAGATGAATTAACAGCTCATCAAAAATGGATTTGTTACAACACACACACACACACACACCTCACACTCCCCTTGCCCCTAAAGAAAAAGGAAGATACAAAACACCAATGACCAAGGACTCCGATCTCAACATCAACTCGGACATGGAAACAAGGAAAAAGACAGGATTCTGCTCTTCCTGGCTTGTGGTTGAAGGAACCAAACAGGAAAGACCGATTTTAGCTTCAAGTCCTTTTGTAATCCAGACAAGTTTCCAGGGGACTTCAGGTGACCCTCGGTCAGTCAAAAGACTTAGAAATGGATCATTCCTGGTGGAGTGCAAGGCCAGTTTTAAGCTGGTGGGCAGGGAGATCAGAGTGATGCTGCACAAACAACTCAACAAAAGGTATAATCAGACCTGTTTGTCCATACAATTTCGCCGTATTTTGTACACGTCTTGGTGAAATTACAATGATGACGACGAACTGGAAAAAAATTTGTCAAAAAACTCTGGAGAGCAGTGGTGGCACTTAGGGTGCATAACCATTTGGTTTGAGCGCTACAACCAAAGAGTAACAACTCACACATCGTATGCGCAAACTGGCGTCAGGATGACGTTCTAACTATAGGAGGGACCTCCTGCTTTCACAATAATTCACAAATTTGGTAGATGTGTAAACATATTTTTAGTAAAATACGCTCATGTCAGTTGAAAAATACACCAATAGCCATTTTAGGGTAAACAGGTCTGTATAATGTGGTGAACTCAAAAGAGTATTAGAGGCAGAAATGAAGAGAGAGTTGGAGGCACAAGGGGTGATTGACGCCCACAGGGTAACAATTTGGAAAGTTAGCGAGTGCCCACAAACATGCAGTTTTGACTTGATCTAACTTGACATTTTTTAAACATACTCTGTAGCCCGGCAACATCCATGATTTCTACATGCAGTATCACAACTGTAGTTCAGAATTTGTCACACATGCAGCTTATTTTAATTGTTTTAGGAAGCGTTATGATGCCAGCATCAAAGAGCTGGAGAAGAGGCAGGATTCGCACAAAGAGGCGCTGGCCAAGCTTCAGCACCAGTTCCAGCAGGCGCAAGTCAAGGCTGCAGCAAAGGTATAGCACATGGTCACCAGTTCTTCTCCCTCACAGCCAAGTCTTCTTGAACATGAACTGCACTGAAGTAGGACATCAGCATGAAGTAAGCTCATGTCAAGCTGTTGAGCCAGTCTGTAGGGAATTATCAGGAAAGATGACTGTGTCGCATGGACGTTGGAATGGACGTCAGAATCTGACAGAATTTAAAAAACAATTATTTTCTTTGGGAAGTTAGCTCTCATGTAAAAACCGATTTTTTTTTTTGGGGGGGGGATAAAAAAAATGTCTGACCATAGCGAATGAACAGATTTCCACTCAACTTTTCTATGATTTTATTTTACTTGTTGAAATCCCCTTCATGAGTTAAATGCTCAGTGTTGTTTAAGTTCAAGATTGTTGACGGTTTGCCTTTTAATTTTTTTTGTGTGTAGGCTCATAATGACCTCTAGAAAAGTGGGGAGGGGGGGGGGGGGCGTTGGCGTTATGTTACTTTGGTTTTGTTATTATAGTCTAGCTGACCACACAGGAGCTGTTTCAGGGCTTTCACCATAGACAAGGGAGGAAAGCCCTGTCCTGCAAATAAACAACGAACACAATTTAAGTACTTACAATTGATATACATGACATGAAAATTGGGCAAGTTATCTGTAGACATCCTTAGAGCAGAGAAGACTACCCATTCTGAGGGTACCTGGGCATTCCTCTTCATTTTTCACCCCATTAGAAAACACAAAGAAAAGGAAAGACAAATACTTCAACACAGCCAGAAATGATTAAGTCTGCGTCCACTTGGAACTGCATGGACAGTTTCACCACATGGTCAAAGATTACAAGAAGCTGGCATTTCACTGATTGTAACAATAAACGACAATTAAAAAAGAAAAGCTATCACAGAAGTTGCAGATGTTGGGGATAGTTTGCATCGAAAGAGCTCTGTTGGGAGCTAAATCTAGTGCACTAAAGTGGGAATTTGTTTGGTTTTGGTTTTTTTTTTCAACTGATCTCAGTGTGTTATGTTCGTTTTGCTCTGGAAATCTGAAGAACGCTGCTCCCACTCCCTGATTTTTTTTTTCTACCAATAATTTTGAAATCTGATTGAAAACTTGATGACAGTTGACTTGAAAGCAACAGATCTTGCAGGAGGGGGTGGGGTGGGGGTCGTGATGCTTCCAGTTGCTCGTTCCACTCTTCCCCACTGCAGTCGTGATTTGTTTGTTTTTTTTTTTCTTCAAGAAGTTGGCATGCCTGACAGTGAGAAATGTTTCAGGATAAAGGAGTGTCGAAGTTAGGGAGCACTAGTTTTCAGAAAATCTTTTATAAGGGGGTACTGAAGACACGGTTTTTTGCATGATTACTTACGCTTCTAACTGGAAGCTATATACAATAGGTAAAGAAAAATGTATGAAATCTCAACTTTCTTACCATGTGTAGTGTCCATTTTACACATGCAAGGGATGAAAAGACTCGAGATGAAAGTTTGCTCTTTTTTTTTTCTTTCTTTCTTTTTTTTTTTTTTTTTTTTTTTAGCCTACTTGTTGTGCCAGCAAACATTGAAATGCTTAGCCTCCCCAAGTTAGACTACCATGATTGAAAGAAAAAGAAAGCTTAAGTGCAAGAGATATAAAAAAAAAACAACATGCAAGTTGGTGTCAAAACTTGCGTGAAAGGCATGCTTTGGGGCAGAAATAATGCATTGTGTTATGGGATGATCACTGGGACACCTGATGATTTGTAGGAAAGTTAAGCCTTATGAAGTTCACTTTTGTTCCTCCTTGACCAGATCCAACTTGAACACCTCTCTGCTGCTTCTGCCATTGCTTTCAGGGCTCTGGTTTTTTTCCCTCCCTGCAACTGAGAGCTGTTTCATGAGGCTGTATGCAGACGTTCCTACAAACCCCCTAGCTAGCTCCAATTTCTGCAGTGAGGACTTTGACCTGATAGCCTTCTCTCCTCAGGCTGTTTGCCAGATCAGCATACTTTTCAGTCTTGTAGATTTGAGCTGCCTCCATTCTGTTCTCATATGGCACCGTGAGCTCGATCATGATCAGCTGCTTGGTTGACTGAGAGTGGACTACTATGTCTGGTCTCATGCCACTCTTGCTGATGATCTCTGGGTGACTCTTCCATTCTGGGAGGTCTGCAGTGCACTCCCAGTCATCTGCCCCGTCCAGCAGACTCTGCCTGCATGTTCTGAGTGGCACTGTTGTTCTTGGCCATGATTCGCTGCCTCCTGCCGTGAAGAATGTTGCGGGTGCTTTTGGAGTCCTGATTTTCCCTTTTGTGGTGTTGGTACTAGCCCAGACTACTTGTACAATCTCTTTGAGCACTTGGTTGTGCCTCCATGTGTACCTTCCTTGAGCCAGGCTACTTTACATGAGCTTAGGACATGCTCCACTGTTTGTTTTTCATGGCAGAGGGGGCATGAAGGATCGTCTGTTTTTTCCCCACTTCACCAGGTTTGCATTTGAGGGCAGAAGGTCATATGCAGATCTGAGAATGAAGCTGATCCTGAGAGAGGGGCCATGTGCCAAATGTCATTCCAAGTGAGACTTCTTTGGAGTGCATTCTCCCACGTTGTCCATTGCCCTTGCTGGCTCTGCTGGACTGCTTTTTTGGAGTCTTTTTTTTTTGGTCTTCTTTTCTCATCTCCTGAATCATCATGTCTCTTTTGGCTTTTCCTTTGGCCTTTGACCACCATTCAGTTTTGGTCCCCCCAGTCCTTGTCTGTGTGGTCTGTGTGTGTCCTGTTATTTTCTCTGATCTTGAGACTTTCTTTTGCAGAATCCATCGCCTCTTGAACTTTCCATTTTCTGCCTGTCTTCAGCTGGGGCTTGATTGCTTTCTACCACCTTGTCTCCTGAGTCCTCCAGCACTTTGAAGTCTGATCTTCCCTGCTTTGTATTCCTCCAGGATGGATTTCAGTGGTAGTTTCAGCTTTGCTTGGCGACAGTACAGCGCTATGTCAGTCAGACAGGGTGGGACACCAAGCCATTTCCTTGTGAACTTGTTGATTTTGGATTCCATTGCCTCCACTATGCTGGTGCAGATGTCGTATATCATCAGAGGCCATAGGAGCTTTGGTATCAGCATGAACTGCAGACACCAGACCTTGTATTTGCCAGGGAGCCCACACTGGTCAATGGTCTCCAAGCCTTCTTCCGACATCTGTTTGGTTTTCTTTTGCTCTTTGTGTGTCTTTCAGCGTATCATCATACCATCTTCCAAGGCTCTTGACTGGCTCTTCTGTTACTGTTGGAATGGGCCTGGTTGGCAACACTGAAGACCACAGATTCGGCCACTTTTCCTTTCCTCAGTGAGAGACTCCGTGATTTCTTTGGCTTGAACTTCATTCTGGATGAGGCAAACTATGTCGTCCAGCCTCTCCAGCACATGACGTGTCTCGTCTTCTCTGGATGAAATCACTGTAGTGTCATCCATGAAGGCCTTGAGAGGGGGCATCTTGTATCCATCGCCAAGGTCTGTTTGTCTTGCGTTGCTTGTTGCTGCTTTCAAGATGACTTCCATTGCCAACACGAACAGTATTGGGGAAATTGCACAGCCATTGCAATGCCCACTTCCAAGTTGATCCAATCTGTTGTGTACTCCTTGGTAGAGAAGCGCATTGAGAAGCCATTGAAGTACTTCTTGAGCATGTCGCGGATGTTCTTTGGCACATGGTACATCTCAAGAGCCAACTGTATCATCTCATGGGGTACAGATCCATATGCGTTTGCCAGATCAAGCCACACTACGTCCAGGTCTCTCTTTTCTTTTTTGCTCTTTGGATTGCGTCCCAGATCATTGTGGCGTGTTCTACACAGCAGCCACGCCTGGATGCCACCTTTCTGGACTGACACATCCAAGTACTTGTTTTCCATGAGGTACTTGGTCAGCCTTGCTGCCATGACAGAGAAGAAGATTTTCCCTTCGACGTTCAGTAGTGATATTGGCCTGAACTGGCTGATGTCACTTTGTTTTTTTGCTCTTTGGGGATGTACACACCATCTGCCGTCATCCACTGGCCGCTGATCTTCTGGTTTCTCCAAGCTGATCGCAGCAGCCTGTGGAGCCACTCCAGCACCTTGGGACATTTCTTGTACAGCTGGTAAGGTATTCCGTTTGGCCCTGGTGATGATTTGGCTCTGGCTTTGTCGACCACCTTCTTGATTTCCGCCAACGTTGGAGGCTTGTCATTGAACTGTTCCTCAGGGTTGGTTGGCCACACCAGACCTTGAATGTCGAGTGGTGCTTTGCTCTGTGAGTCAGAGTATGTTTTTCCTCAGATGCTGCTCAAGAACTCCTTTGTCCACACTTAGGGTCCCAGATTTTGGCTGCTCAAACAGAGTTCTGGCAAACTGGAAGGGGTCTCTGAAGAAGCGCTCTTGTGTCTTCTTCTTTTTGCTCTTCCTCTTCCTCGCAGATCCGCTTTGCTGAGGGCGCTGTGTTTTGCTTTCAGGTCTTCCCAGAGTTTTTTTTCCAAGCCTTGTTTTTCAGCTGGCAGTGCAGTCTTCATTTGCTTCTTGAGGTTTTTTCTTTTGGACCCTGATCTTGTCCATCTCTTCTTGGCGTCTGGATTTCTTTGGAGGTGTTTTTTCTTTGGGTAGTTTTGCTCCATAGGCGTCTCTACATGTGGCATACACAATGTCCCCATATGTGGCTAGTTTGTGTTCCAGGGTGCTTTTCCCTATCAGCATCGAGTCTTTGGACGATTTTTGCATCCAGTTTCTCCCAATCTTCAGTTTCGTTTGCTCGTGGCAGGTTGAGTTTCAGGCGCCTGGCATCGAGGGCCTGTGCAAATTCCTCATCCGAACCAACAGCGTGGATGTCCTTGGCACTGTGGTTTAAATCCTGCTCATTCAGATGAGTCTTCACACATCCCATCTTTGTTCTGTGGATCTTCATGCCACGGGTGGTAGCGAAACGCTTTCCACAGACACATGGATATTCCATTTGGTCCATGTTCGTAGTCCGTTTGGGATTTGCAGTCGTGATTGGTTGAGCACCGATGGATTCATCATTCTCTCCCCCTTTCGGTGAATTTTTTTTTTTTTTTTCCCATCGCATCTTGGGACGAGCCACGGCTGGGATTCGAACCCGTGCCCCTCTGGACATGCTAATTTCCACTTAATGACTCACGCACTAACCACTGAGCGACTGGGACACCTGATATAATGACTCACGCACTAACCACTGAGCCACTGGGACACCTGATATTTGTAGGAAAGTTAAGCCTTATGAAGTTCACTTTTGTTCCTCCTTGACCAGATCCAACTTGAACACCTCTCTGCCGCTTCTGCCATTGCTTTCAGGGCTTTGGTTTTTTTCCCTCCCTGCAACTGAGAGCCGTTTCATGAGTTGAGCACAGTTTGCTGTTTGGAGTTGAGCACAGTTTGCTGCAGCCTTGTTTTGGCATGGATCGGCTCCCTTGCTTCAACATTGTTTTGTTGGTCGACACATGTGGAAAGCAGTATCTTTGTACAATTTCCAGTCTGTTTTATGGCTGCAAGTTTATACCTGTTAGTCAGCTACCCTCTTGATTATTTTTTTTTCCTTTTTTTTCCTTTTTCCCCCATAAGATAAAGAGCATGATGGTCCAAGTAGCTTGGAGTTTCAAAAGTCAAGTTTCCGTATTCCATTTGCTGTTGGGGCAATGAACTGTTGGAGATTGACAATGAACTGTTGGAGATTGACAATGAACTGTTGGAGATTGACAATGATTGGCAATGAACTGTTGGAGATTGGCAATGAACTGTTGGAGATTGGCAATGTATAGGGCACAGCGTGATGGAGGAGGGCACACAGTCCATCCCTCTCCTTCCTCTGCCTCCAACTTTCTGTGAACTGTTGATGCTGGGTGGACAGAGAGGGTTTTGAAGCAAAAAAAAAAAACCAAACGGCAAAAAAAAAAAAAAACCCTTTAATGAGGTTCAGACTTTGGACCGTCAGTTCGGCAGGCAAACACTCACCATAAGCCTGCCTAGCTTCAAGTATGATAAGGCATTGGAGTGTTGGTGTTTTTTTTTTTGTTTTGTTTTGTTTTTCCTTGATGTAAGATGTTTAAAAAGATGTTTTAAAAAGATGTTGTACATGTCTGATTGCATATCTGTGTGGGTGTGTGAGCCTTGACGAGCCCCCCCCCCCCCCACCCCCACCCCCCTTCAATAACTGTGCATTTTTTTTCTTTTTTTTTTTCCCTCAATTAGCTATTTCTCTGATTTAGGAGAAAAAAAAAGGAAGGAAATCCAAGAACGAATTCTCGGATTTAGGAGGTAAAAAGTTAGGAAAATCCATGTGCTGCACCTTATGGGAAAAAAAAAACACACACCAAAAATCCAAGAAATGTAAGAGCAATTGTGCCCCTTTTCTTTTTTTTTCTTTTTTTTTGGTCAGCAATGTCTTTGTGAAAGGATCGTCATTAACAGGCCAGTAGGATTGTGTGTGTATACACACTTGACATGAAAATGTTTCATTTTATATCAGATGTTTACTGTGAGGGGAAAAGGACATGACGTGTTGCTTTATTGTAGACTTTTTTACCCATACTGTATGAATCTGCTGTGATCCTTACAGCCGAGGTTCTTTGCTTTACGTACTGTTGTGAGCCCCAGTATTTTCCCCTCATCGAAGACATTTTTTCTTGTTTTCTTTTTTTTTCTCTTTTTTTGTTTCTCATTGGACTCGTATACCAAGTATTTACTATTTCATGTTTTTGATTTGAAGAAAAAGCAGAAGCATTCCTATTATTTGGTGGTTTAAGAGAAAATCATTTTAATGATCATATAGTACTATCACCACCCACCTTGTTTTTAAAAGTAGAACATAGCACCCTCCATTGCACCATAGCACCCTCCCATTTAAAATGAAAAAAAAAATGTTTATTTGCATGAATGGATTCATGGATAATGATTTTTGACTGATGACCTTTTGTTTCAACAAAACAAGATATCTTTGAGGATGTTTCCATGATTAAAACAACAGCAAAAACAACAACCAGAAATCAACAATGTTTCGGTCAGGACCGATGACATCAAATGAAAGATCAATTTTTTATAGATAATGATACATTAAAACATGTAAGTAAACAGACGAATATGTGTTTAAAGGGGCATGCATGTGTGTATGGGTGTACTGGGGAAAAGGAAAAAGGCAGCTAGAAAGAAAAGGCAAACAGAAATAGACAAAAAAAAGGGAGCGAGTGGTAGAAGAGGAGTCCTGTGCTTGGAAGGGGGCACTGAGGGCGAGTATGAGGGGGGAAAAAGACTCCACTAGCACTCTCGCCCTTTCTTTTTCTCTATTTGTGTTTGCCTCCCCTAAATCTGCATCTTTTTCCTTTCCCCACCCACACACACACCCTTTAAACACTTGAACGTCCATTTATGTATGCTCCTATACTGTCATTGTCTATAGTATTTGTCTTTTATTTGATGACCAAAACGTTGACGATTTCTGATAGAGAATCTTCTGAGCATCCTCAGACATTGTTTGTATTGGTTCATGGGTAGTTAAAGAGTGTGATTGTGAGGTGCCTGTGCTGATGATCTTGTAACTGCCTTGTCTAAAGAGTGGCATACTTGTTGAGTGGAATGTGAGACTGCCCATTTGTTTGCAGTTGAATTGCTTTTTACTGCCTCCGTTTGGAATGAAATAAAATTGTCTTTCATTTTATACAAAAGCAAGCGTGATCCAAGCACAAGTTTGCATATGTTTTTATCTATTTCAGATTAACAATTAAACATGGACAAGACAAAACACTATGTATATTGACCTTTTAAGTCTTCTTCAGGCAAGATAACATTCAGGACATGAAAATGAAGATGATGATTCAAGACTGGCATTGAATAAAAATGACGGCATTGGGAAGGAGAGAATGGAATTATTATCAGTACAATAGTAATAACGATGATGAAAATATTGAAAAATAGTCAAGAGGATTACTACCACTTTATGACATCATGACTGTTACAGCTATTATATTTACTAATATTACCATCATCATCATACATACACTATTTCTGACATTCCAACCTACCACTTTTCCAGCCTCCTATATCAACACTATCATTATTATATGGTTAAAATCATGATTATCATTACAACTATCAGAACACTATTAGATTCCATCTTTTCCATAATTTGTATCCACCTCCTCCTCTTTGTTCTTCCTGCCCCCCCCCCCCTTCTCTTTATTAGTAGTTGTAGTATTGCTATTACTTTTATTGATATCATTTTCATTACCACTACTTTTACTAATAATTATAGCTTTTGTTATTGTTTTAGTATTACTACCATTATTAATACCATTATCATTACTGGTATTACCATCATCACTGACATTGTTGCCACTGCATCTGTGCTGTTTGACAATCCTTTAACCCTTCTCCTTTTTCCTCTTCTGTGTGTACAGCCACTATTACTACTACGACTACAATTGTCAAATCCTCACCAAAAGTGGTAGTAATCCTCCCCTCCTTCGTAATCAGAACCGCCTTGAATACATTCTTTAATAACTTGTCCTAAAGAAATGACTTGCTGGTGCTGAACTGGCATTTTGACCAGCTGGTGCCAGAAACGCGGTCAGTTCAGGGTGGGAAAAACCCAGCAAGAGGTTCTTTGTTTCAGCCGCAGATAGCGAACCTGAACTTTGCTTGAACTTAAGAACTAGGGCATGTTAGACTACTAAGTTCTGGCGGGAGTTATTTCTCTTAGACCGTTAGAGTTTGAATACTAGAATTTTTCAAAATAAGAACGCACAGATGTGTGCGTGCCGTAGACAATAGAGCTCTCAGTCAGCACCAGGCAGAGTGCGTGCTGTAGGCAGCAGAGCTATCAGTCAGCGCCCAGAGCCGTGTGCAGCCTAGGCTAAAAGTTAACCAACTGTTGAAAAAATTTGGTCAAAGTAAATGTATGGTTTGGAAAGCTGAAGAACTCAAAAAGTAACTATCTGCCCCAACGAAAAATGAAATGGAACCCACCCAAAATACAAGATATTAGGTATTTAGTTCACAACGATTTATCAAAAATGACGGAAATCAATACAGCATATAAATTTAATGAAGTCAACCAACTGCTCACAAATTTGGTCAAAGCATACAGGTACATACCCCCCCCCCCCCCCCCCCTTCTCTCCATGATATGATCAAAGCTTGTATATCAATGGATTGTCCTACCGAATCCTCCTGAAAATGAAATGAAACAACTCGAGATAATATCTTCTGAAAAAAATGTCAAAAGATGAACATTCAAGGGGGACCCTGTGCCAACTACAATGTTGAATGCTGATGGCCACATGGCACTTCCAAGGACATGCACACACTGACACACACTCTCACAAACACACACACACACATACATACACTAACACACACACATAACACATACATACACACACTAACACACATAATCCACGGACGCTTCAGGGGAATTTTCCTTGCTGTGGAACCGACTTTAAGCTTTCAAAGGATATGGCTACAAGATACTTTCAGCCGTCACACACACACACACACACACACACACACACACACACACACACACACACACACAGAGATCCCATCCACTTATCACACACACACACACACACTGACCCCATCCACACATCACACATGTAAACACACACACACACAGCCACCCCCACCCCACCATACACACCCATAAATGGTCACACAGACTCGCATATATGTAAACACGCACAGACACATACACACACGCTACCAGAGGACATCTATGGGGGATTTTGTCTCTGACTAAAACTTTCAATGCACTCAGCCATGTGACGTTTTCGACTGGGCGTCTTCCGGTGCCACTCCTGTCTCCGAACATCGCTGGCCTCTGGGGGTTCTGGTTTGACGATGGTGTTGGACACATTGTAGTAGGCAATGCTGGTATCTGACGCACATATCGCTAACATGATTCTGAAATCGGACATAAATGATGAATAAATTGATGCATCACAGATATTAACTGAGCAGGTAACGGACAACAGAACTCAAGAAGGGGATGCAGTTGTCACTAGTGCCAGCCCTGCCAGATACTATCCTTTATCAACACTACCTCATATCTACAGTCCTTTTATACACTACCCTTTAGAGATGCTAGCCCCTCTTGACACAACACCATTAAGACACTTGCCATTGTAGATACTAACCTTTACCGACACTATCCCTTATAGACAACGCCCCCTATAGTTACTGACCCTTGTGGGTACCGACCTTTACAGACACTACTCTTTACAGATACGAGCCCTGCTACCTCATAAACACCGACCTTACAGATATTACCCCATGTAGACAAGATAAGATAAGATAATGTTGCTTATAGCCCAGCCGACCGCAAAGGGCCATATCAGGGCTGTGTCACCAC
Source organism: Conus betulinus (assembly GCA_016801955.1). NCBI lineage: Eukaryota > Metazoa > Mollusca > Gastropoda > Neogastropoda > Conidae > Conus > Conus betulinus. Next base: position 113,383 of record JADBJO010003816.1, read on the forward strand.
GTTAAAATCAACTCACAGGTCATTCATCCACACAATTCTTTAAAAGACGTCGTCTAAAATCTCATCCAAAACTTTGTTAAAAATCTTTCCACTGTAAAATCTCAGATCCGATGAAAAATGTTAACCTCTTTCAAGAACTCAAAGATCGCGTCAGGCGGAACATCTCTGAACAAGGTTTTCATGGAATCTGCTGTAAAATGTTTGCGTCTCACATCGTGTAAATCCCAACACTCTAAAAGAATACGTTTCATTGTGAGTGGCACATGACACGGAATGCACCAAGGCGGACGAGAGGGACCTCCAGTTGCTGTGGGTGGACTCCGTTGAGGCTCGGCTCGGAGCCCAGCGCTGCCCCATCCTGGAGGGACCTCAATGGGCGAGCGCCATTCTCATCTCGGCTGGCTGACATTGTCATATGGCGATGATGCGTGGTGTCGTGGTTTATTAGAGTGTGCTGTGCAGCCCAACACCTCCATCTTCAGCACTCGAGGTTTCTGTAGGGGTTACCCCGCCCTTAGCTCATGGTCCAAAGTCCTGCCCTGTGAGCACAGGGGGGATTGTTTCTCCGAGGGTCCCACCCCGTAGCTAGAGGTTTTTAACGCGCCTCATGATCGCGTGATGAACCCGTCATGGGACATATGGGGTATTTCTTGAGTGCAGCAGTGCCACCTGCTGCCCCACCCCGTCCTGCTGTCAAGAAACCCACCTGAAAACGGGAAAGGCATTCAAAATCCGAGGCTACCAGCCATTTAGATGGGACAGAGCTGGAAGAAGCAAGGGCGGAATCCTGACACTTGTCCGGAACAACATCGATGCCAGCGAAACAGCAGTCCACATGGAGGGTGCTGAGTACCAGATGATTCGGGCCAAACTGAATGACACAGAGTTGCACATCCTGAACTTCTACTGCCCTGACAACCAGCCACTGTCACTCGGCACCATCAACGTCCCAGGCTCGAGCTTTATCGCAGTAGGTGATTTCAACAGTCACTCCCAGAGCTGGGGTTACAGCCAGATGGATCCGAGGAGAAGAAAGAAGTGGAAGACTGGCAAGACGAACATCATCTCGTCCTGATCAACTCCCCAAGTGACACTCCAACCTTCTACTCCAGACAGACGATGGCGCACTACCTCCACCCCAGACCTTGCTCTCTGCACTGAAGATGTACACCAGGACATCACCAGGGAAGTGGGGTGGGAGAGCAGCTAGGAGGTAGCGATCACAGGCCAGTGTTCCTGAAGATCAACAAAAGCACAGCCAGTCGCCCAGTGCCCGCACGCTGGAACTACAAGAAGGCAAAATGGAGGCTTTTCAGTCACCGCACCAACGTTCTCACCAAGGACCTTCAAGTCCAAGGCAGAGACATAAACAATGTTGTCAGAGTCCTGAACGCCAGCATCTTGCAGGCTGCCAAAGAGACCATTCCACGTGGTGCTCAGAAAGAGTACAAACCCTACTGGAGCAACCAGCTTCAAGAGCTACAGGACGAGATGACAGAGGCCAGACAAGATGCAGAAAACAACCCAATCGGACGAGAACCACCTGCGACTGCAGCAGACAAAAGCCAAATTCCTCTCAAGGCAAAGATCCAGGCCAGGCGCAAAAGCTGGAGAGAGAAGACAGCAGCCCTGAACCTTGAGAAAGGTGGCTCAAAACTGTGGAGAGTTGTAGGCCAACTCAACGATGAGGACAGCAAAGGCCAGAACATCACACTGGAAGAGAATGGAGAGATGCTGACAGGGAGATGCGCAGCTAACCGCTTTGCTGATATCTACGCAAGCGAGAGCACTATACCTGTCAGCACTCCTCAGCAAAGAGAAGCAAGAAGAGAACAGAGAGAGAGAGAGACGACAAGACACCAACGTGAAACCCATGAAGCAGCCCCTTACTCTCCATGAGCTCCAGACAGCTCTGAGGAAGCTGAAAACTCTCGGAAATCCCCAGGGCCAGATGGGATCACTAACGAGATGCTGAAGCACCTTGGCAGCACAGCCACCCTCAAACTTCTAGAGGTCTTCAACCTGAGCTGGGGAAACTGGAGACTTGGCACAAGTTTGGAGAGAAGCCATCATGATCCCTGTCCTCAAAAAAAGGCAAAGGACAAGAAGAAGGCTGCCAGTTACAGGCCAATCAGCCTCACCAGCTGCGTCATCAAGACCCTAGAGAGGATGGTCAACCAGCGCCTGCTTTGGTATCTCGAGACTGAAAACATCCTGGCTCCTGAACAGGCAGGCTTCAGACAGTTTCGCAGCACAGAAGACCAGACCACCTACCTCTCCCAAGAAATCGAGGATGCGTTCCAGGAGCAAAAGCTTGTCTTTGCCACCTGGATCGATCTACAAAAGGCCTTTGACAAAGTCTGGACTGATGGCCTCCTCGTGAAACTGCATAGATGTGGAGTCGCTGGCAACATGCTGCATTGGATCAGATCCTACCTCCACAACCGCAGAGCAAGAGTCACAGTCAACGGACGAAAAGGCAAAAAAGTACTGCTGCGACATGGAGTCCCACAAGGAGGCGTCCTCTCGCCACACTCTTCTTGGTCTTCATTAATGACCTCATCCAAGAACTTCCCAAAGGTATCCATGCTGCACTTTATGCAGAGATGACCTGGTGCTGTGGTGCAAGGAAGAGCATGCCACTACTGCCACATACAGAATGCAACAAGCGGCTGACAAGCTGGCGGCATGGGCAGATGAGTGTGTGTGGCAATCAACAAGGAGAAATCTTCCACAACACTCTTCACCTTGTCAACAAAACAAAAGGCTGGGCCCATCAAACTTGGAGACACAGCCCCCTGAAACACGAAGAGGAGGCAACCTATCTGGTGTCACCTTTGACAAGAAGCAACCTGGCGACCACACATCCAGAAAGCTGAAGCAAAGGCCAGACGAAAGCTTGCCATTCTGCGGAAGCTAGCCGGAACCAGCTGGGGAGCAAACGAACAAATACTCAAGCGCGTCTACCAGGGAGCAGTCAGGCCCCATCTTGAGTATGGCTCAACAGCTTGGTCAACAGCAGCAGCGAAGACCCACCAGCAATCCCTGGATAGGGTCCAAAATCAAGCCCTCAGGATCATCACCGGGTCCATGCGATCCACACCAATCAAAGCCATGGAGGAGGTTACTGCCATACAGCCCCTCCCACCAGAGGAGAGACGCAAAGACCATGGTTCAGGCAGAGAAATTCAAGTGCCTGCCTCAACATCCGATGAACAAGAGGATGCAGAACCTGACAAGAATCGTCTCAAACGCAGTAGCTTCATCCATGAAAGCAAGAGTCTTGCCAGGGGAGCATCAGATGGCTTGCCACCTGCCAACCCACTGGACCCCTCTGATCTGCCACAGCCCTGGAATGAAGACTTCACAAATCTTCACATCTCCACAACAGTTCCACAGGTTGCCTCAGGAGACTCTCAGGATGACATCGTCAAACGCACTCTCACACTTGCCATGATTGCTGAGAAGTACCCTGAAGAATCCTGGATACATGCGTACACCGACGGCGGCTCAGCAACCAACGCAGTGTCTGGGAGGAGCGGGCGTATTCATCAAGTCACCTGAGGGACACACCACCACAGCAGGGATACCAACTGGGAAACACTGCTCCAATTATGCTGCAGAAGTTCAGGCCCCCTCATGCAGGCAGCCTCCATGATTCATGAATCACAGAGAGCGACTGCACCCAAGTTGTCTTCCTCTCTGACGCGCTGTCCGTCCTGGAGGCCCTTGCAGGAGACAAACTTCCTCGTCTATGGGAGAAACTCCAGGAACTCGCCAAAAGTAGACGAGTAGTCCTGCAATGGGTACCTGCCCACTGCTGCGGAGTCCAGGGAACGAGGCAGCCGATCAGCTCGCCAAAACCGGAGCCAGAGGAAGACAACCAGACAACAGCGTCAGCTTCGCAGAGAAGAAGACCCTTGTGAAGGCTCTGATGCGACCACAACCCACAAGGGATGCCTTCCATCTTCTGGAGAGACAGGAGCAGGTGGTCATTATGAGACTCAGAACTGGCCACTGGCATAGGAAGCTGAAGCTGGCGCCTTCCCCCTCCTGCTCCTGTGGTCTTGAAGACCAAACACCAGAACATGTCCTACAGACCTGTCCCCTTCTCAAGGGACTGAGAGAAACCGTGTGGCCAACGCCGACTCCGCTGCACACGAAGCTCCACGGCTGCCCAATCAACCATTTCGTTCCCTCCAATATCAACATGACCAGGAACCCAAGCCAAAAGAATGTTGTAATCCTCTACTTTCAACTTGGTAAAAAGTTAAAAAAAAGTGTAAAAGTTCAGGGTGCTGAAGGTTGCGGCCAGCTATGGCCTCCAAAGCTGACAGTGACTCCGACAAAACCAGAAAGTCCCTCTTCGTAGATTGGGAGATTATCCGTAGTGCCAGAACCAGAGCTGTAACTTCAGCAGAGTAAGCAGAAGCGTCTGAAGGAATATGTTCTAACAGTATTTGAGAAGGAGCACCAGGGCAGTAGGCTGCACAGGCCACTCCATCTTCAGACTTGGAACCGTCAGTGAAAATTTTCTGATAGGATGAGAATTTCGAACAGAGGTCAGCATACAAAGCCTTGTATGCCAGAGAGCTGGTGGACTCTTTGTGAAAAGCCGCAAGATCAAAACGAATCTCTGGTGTGAAAAAGGTCCACGGAGGTTGATCTGGAAACTTGGAAAAATCGGACACAACTCCTAGGTCTCCCCATGTAGACAGCAGCCCAAAAGATGCTCCCCTTACATATTCTACTATCTATTGATGCCATTCTTTACTAGAGCGACAGATACCAGCCTTTATTACAAATACCTCTTGCAGATGCTACCCCTTACACTCATCACCCTTATAAGGCACTTGGCTGGAGAGATTTTTTTCATTTGGGTTATCCCCCATGCACATGTTATCCCTTGGGCACACTACCCTGTAAACTGATGAAAATCGATCGATCCGATCGTTGACTTGCTGTGGATGGATTGATCTACTCACGGTCTGTCTCTCACATCTTGCCACTTTTCAATGTGAATACTCAGCAATACTTTTGCCGTGTACCCGAGATAATGTGACATGCAGTTTATCAAGGAGCAACAACTGTTATCAATCAAATATTCAGCTTTGACCTATCAACCACACTTCTTTGTTTCACTGTCACTCTGTGAGTGGTTATGGCTTGTAACATTTCAAAATTTTTCCCTTTTCCTCTAAATGCTTGGGGGAAAAAAGGTCTTATTAACTTGCCAAAAGAAGATCCACTTGTACCTGTTATACTATGAGTACCGAAGTTAATCGAATCTACTTAGTTTGATTTTCAGTCTTTTTTTTGTAAACAGCATATGTTCCAGTAAACTGAAGGATGTTTTGTTTTGTTGTAAATATTTATTTTACCATTGCATTCACTGATCCAGCTTATATTTTGGTCACAGGGGCAAGATCTGTCAGAGTGTTGTTTTCTTTCGAGTTCGATCACATTTAATCAGTCAGAGCGTTTTATCAGAAGGAAGCAAGTAGAACAGTCAGGAAATGATCTATTATTTTGACTCAGAGTCTCTGTGTGTTAGCAAACGATTTTGTTAACAAACTAATGACTCATGTCATGTTGCTGATAAAAAATGCAAGTTACAATACCTCTGAGGCATTTGCCAACGTTGTGCAATGTGCAATGTTTATCATTTGCTAGATAAAAGCACTGGACTTTATGCGGCATTTAATGCGTGCCGCATGCTTTCCCCATCTTTCTCCGTTTACCTCTACCCTCTCTATCTCTTTACACACACACACCCCTTATTCCCCATTGTTTAATCAGCTAACTGTTTCATTGTTTGTTAAGTTTTTATGTTGTAAACATGGCAGCTTTAATAACACAATATGGTTTCATAAATGTAACAGTTCACCGATTTCAATTTTCTGTCATTCCTTATTTGTACCATTGAAGCTGACTGCTTGTGTTTGATTATGATTCTGGTTAGCTGTTGTAGAATGGCTGCTGGAAGAAATGTTTAGCATAAATCGCAATGAGTGCACAAAAACACTGATCAGTAAACGAGTTAAGGTAATGACACATCACTGCACACAAATTCACATGCGCTGAGGAAGGAAATGTGATGCGCATCTCTTTGTATGTTGGATTTCCATGTGCAGAGATTGAAGATGTTACACAAATCCCCACAAATTCTTTAATATGTTTAAAAGTCAAGATGACAGATGAATGATGCAGTGTATTTTCCTTTGTTTAGTGGAAAGCAAAGGAAATGCCCGCAGATGATCATTGTTCATGGTCAGCATTTGTAAGAGACTGAATGAATACTGGGAATGTGTGATTTGAACACAAGAGTGTTGGCACCAGCTAAAGCTGTCTGATCATGTTACAGTGTTACAGTGTAGTGACTTACAGGCTGGTCTGCCTGGTGATGTAATCAATGCTGTGTAGGCCCACTCACTGATTACGCATGAACTCACTCTCGCCCTCCTCTCTCTTCACTTGTTTTTTATGTAATGGCATATCAGTACACCTACTTGTTTTGAATTACTTTTTGTTGGCAGTTTTTGGTTTTTTCCTTTCATTTCTTTTCTTTAATTTAGTTTTTTTTTATTATTTTACTAAGAGGTCTTGAAGCACATAAGCATGCTAGTTGTACTACTAACTGTATTTTTGGTTGGCTATCAATCCATTAAAGTTTCTTTTCTCGGCAGGCAATGAAGCCCTAGTTAATTGCACCGCTAGGCTATGTTACCACCACTGGGTAATACAAGATGAAACAAAGACAGAAATGACAAAATGAAGAAGATGGTTGGACAAATGTGGAGAGAGTGGCTACACCACCTGAAACACTGCAGGCGTTCCCCCTACTGCGCAGGCTCCATCTGCACTACCATCTTCCCCCAACCCACATGATCTTGCAGACAGACCTAGGTTCAGGTGATACATGCCCTCACCAGTCACACTAAGGAAGCTAGATGAGTGCGAGGCGTGTTGCCTGACAGTGTTGTGTTAATGTGCTGTATTATATTAAGTCAAAAATGCACACAAAAATGAGGAGCCAAGTAATACCTATGTCATTACCCAATATGAAACAAAGACTAACTGTCAAGTAACACCTATATTATTATATAATATGAAACAGAGTAGCGGCCAAGTAACACCTATATCATTACACAATATGAAACAGACTAGCGGCCAAGTAACACCTTTATCATTACACAATATGAAACAGACTAGCGGACAAATAATACCTATATTATTACACAATAAGAAACAGACTAGCGGCCAAGTAACACCTATATTATTACACAATATGAAACAGACAAGTACATTTTCAACAAATATTCTTCCTGAGACCTTACAGATATTTTAAAAAAAAAAAATCACAAACAAAAACAAACAATTCTCCCAGATCACATGAAAATGACAACACATGATTTTTTAACAAACTAATGACGCATGTCATTATGCTGAGAAAAAAAAAAAAAAAAACCTTGCCCATCAAATTGATTCTGCAATGTGTGTGTGTGTGTGTGTGTGAGACTGTGTGGGGGGGGGGGGGGGGGGGGTGTGCGCACGTGTATGTGTGGGCGTGCACACATGTGTATGTGTGGGCGTGCGCATGCTGTTGTGTTCGTTGTGAGACAATGTGTGGGATCATGTGGTGGGTGTGTGTGCGTGTGTGTGTGTGTGTGTGTGTGTGTGTGTGTGTGTGTGTTCTTCTGCGAGTGTGTGTTGCTGTGTGTGTGTGTCTTTCTGTGTGTGTGTGTGTCCTTCATTTAACGTCTATCCACTATTCGTGATATTAGACAACAAACAACAAAAAAGTGAAATGTGTACCGTAGTACCATGTACATGGTACAAGCGTGCACATAATGTGTGTATGTATGGGTGCGCGTGCACGCGAATGTGTGTGTGAGTGTGTGTGTATGTGTGTGAGTGTGAGAGTTGTGAAAGTGTGTGAATATCTTTACACCAGTCATAAGAGAAGATCAACATGAAACAAAATACTTATAACCAACAACTAACTAATCAATTAATCAATTAAAGTCAAAACGGATGACAGTATTAAAGAAAAAAAAAAAACAAACAAAAAAAAAAACCCTTTGCTTCCCCTCTCCCTCCCCCCCTCCCCCCCCCCCCCCCCCCCCCCCCATTTTATCCACCTCACCCATTTTATCCCCCCCCCCCCCCCCTTTTTTTATGCCCTGCAAATAAAGTTAATAAAGAATGTTATAAGTATTTTCCAATAAGGGTGCGTTCTAAGTGTACGAAGAATTCGTACGTTAAAGCTGGAGACTGAAAAATGGCCTGCGTATTTTGCTTCAATACTGGAATGATTTTTTTTCATATCATTGCATGAAACAATATAAACTGGAATAATTTTGTTTCCACATATGCAAACTACGTTTTTTTTTTTTACATATTTTGTTTTAAATGCATTAAGTTCCACCTGTGCATTAATGAGAGTAATTTTCTATTAAGATTACATTTCTCTTTGATTCTGTTAATATCAAACTGTTCTTTATCGATGTGATCTACCATACTACATTCGAAGGTTTTCCAGATATGCGACTTAACCAAGTTACACACTGTTCATGTACTGATAAGGGGAAATCAAACAGTTCTGAATCAAAACTATTTTTGGCTCCACGTTTAGCTGCCCTGTCTACTTTTTCATTATAATGAAAAGAACAATGAGAAGGAATCCAACAAAAAGCTACATGGGTTCCTCTTGCAATTAGCATGTGTATCATGCAGCTTATCTCTATGATATTTCAGGTCTTGTGTGCAATTGAAAAACTGTTAATGCCTGAAGAACTGATTTAGAATCAACACAGAACAGAATTTGAAATATTGTTTTTTGGAAAGTTTTTAAAAGGTAATTTAAAGCCAGGAGTATCGCTGTTAATTCTGCTGTAAATATCAATTTGTTAATTCCGATATAAAATACTCTTAAGTCTGGTATTAAGAATGCACAACCTGTTTGTTTATCAATGCATGAACCGTCTGTGTATATTTTCAAATAATTTGAATAGTTCTTTTCAACATCGCATTTGATATAGCTTGCTAACATGTTTATGTTCTCACCTTTTTTCATATTGGTATGTTCAATATCAATATATGTCTTTCTGTGTGTGCATGGGTGTGTGTCAATATGCACTCTTGTTTGTAGGTGCATGGTACTTATTGCCATATTCATCTTCTTGGTTTCACCTATGTTTTTTCTTTAACCTTTTCTGTATTTGTAAGCGCCCAGGGCTTATAATGTAACATTAAGCGCATGAATAATCCATTATTATTATCATTATCATTATTTGAAAGAGGAGTTAACCCTCTTGCATTCGCATTTTCCAGCCTAGAACTGCTCCTAGAATTCGTATTGTTTTGAGAAATTTAACCTAAAACTCACCTACTGCCTTTGAAAGGCTGTAGTGGACAAAGTTTCCACTGCAGCGCTGTCAAATTTAGTATGCAAAATCCTAATACATCATATTTCATAATGCAGAGATGTCACATGTTTTGGATGCATGTTGGTGTCATTGTCACCCTGTTTGTCACAAAACAATGGGACATCAAACGTTGACAATGTTACTATGATACACCAGTCAGACAATAACAATGTTGGCATGCATTTGTTAGTATAAATCATCAAAGGGTGGCCTACCTCAACTTGTAAACAGCTGTCCTGGTTCAGTAAATCCAGTTTGGGGTGTCACAAAATGTCACATGATAGTCACATACTCAACATGCGGCCAGGTAGCTTTACGTTTTTGTTTTTTTATCCTAAAGGTGTGTTTTTGTCACTACTTAACGATTTTTAACACCGGAATATATACAGTCACAGAAAGAAGTAAACTCCATTATTTATACTCTAATGTGGTGTCTGGTCACACACAGCAGGAAGGTGAGTGTCACCATTGTCACATGTCACCAATATGGTAAACACTATTCTTGATCCATGGTCTCTACCATATTTGCCGCACGGCAGAAACCGTGGTTTTGACATCACCCAACTGATCCATGGCTCGCTAAACCGAGGATCTGTCGACCAGTAGCACCAGAGTCTTGGCAGATGTTAGATTCCATCACGACGAGCACAGCTATGTATGCGCGCATCTCAGCAGGTGTCATATCCTGCCAAAGTGGGTCATGTTGCCCCCGCTTTGTCATCTGCTGCCTGGCGTACAGGTTCGTCTGGTCAACAGCTGTAGTAAAAAAAACAACTGCGGCAGGAAGAGAAAAAAATAATCCAGAGGTGTAGCTGTGTCTGGCAAATCATGATTTGGCCCAGTCTCCTCCTCAAAAAGCTGAACTACAGGTGCGGAAGTGGCCGGTCGCCACGTGGTCACAAACGCAGACAAAGGCACATCATCATCTTCATTCACTTTCTTCACCTTCTTCTTCCTCTCAAACATCCACATCACTTTCACTGAACTCCTCTCTTTCATATCTTTCTACTTCTTGTAGTATTTCATCCAACTCCTCTTTATATAATCCTAAAAATCGCCATCAGTAGAAGCGCTAGCAGACGCCATTTTCAGAAACAAGGCGATGCCGTCTGCAGCAATGGAATGCGGTCAGTTCACAACCCTAGTCTTTGTGAATGAATCGTTTCCCACACCCCATACTACTGCTAAGATTTCATTGGACACCTCTCAGGGATGCACGTTTATTTTTGGCCAGTCTTGACTTAAAACAAGGTCGCAGTGTGTGAGGAAAGTAACGCGGCACGTACGGCCGGTTGCGGCCGGAACGAAGAGCAGGGGAGACAAACACAGCGACCGGATATGGGCGAAAACGAATGCAAGAGGGTTATAGAGTGAAGACAGTTCAAAAAGAGAGCATGGAACGGAAGAAAGAGAGAGGACAGGGGGTGAATGGGAGGAGGGTTAAAACATTATCTTCACCTCACAAACCACAAGGGGTTGCTAGCTGTATGCAAATTATGAATACAAGTTTGCATGTTTCTGTCCAACTGTGTGTGTGTGTGCGTGCGCATGTGTGTGTGTGTGTGTGTGTGGTGTGTGTGTGCGTGCGAGACACAGAGACAGACAGACAGACGAGAGAAAATGTCAGTGTGTGTGTGTGTGTGTGTGTGTGTGTTTGAAAGAGAAGCAACAAGGTCTAGAATAACAGACAAGCTGGGCCAGCTAAAGTCATGCTACATGCTACAGCCAACACTCAGCGGTGGGGACTGGGCCAGCTAAAGTCATGCTACAGCCAACACTCAGTGGTGGGGACTGGGCCAGCTAAAGTCATGCTACAGCCAACACTCAGTGGTGGTGGGGACTGGGCCAGCTAAAGTCATGCTACAGCCAACACTCAGTGGTGGGGACTGGGCCAGCTAAAGTCATGCTGCAGCCAACACTCAGAGGTGGGGACTGGGCCAGCCAAAGTCATGCTACAGCCAACACTCAGTGGTGGGGACTGGGCCAGCCAAAGTCATGCTACAGCCAACACTCAGTGGTGGGGGACTGGGCCAGCCAAAGTCATGCTACAGCCAACACTCAGTGGTGGGGACTGGGCCAGCCAAAGTCATGCTACAGCCAACACACTCAGTGGTGGGGACTGGGCCAGCCAAAGTCATGCTACAGCCAACACTCAGTGGTGGGGACTGGGCCAGCTAAAGTCATGCTACAGCCAACACTCAGTGGTGGTGACTGGGCCAGCCAAAGTCATGCTACAGCCAACGCTCAGTGGTGGGGATCAATTCGGGTAAATACAAAGACATGCTACAGCATATACAATATAGGTGCTCCCATGCTTTAAGAGTGCATAAACAACAAAAAAAGGGGGGGGGGGGGGGGGGGGGGGGGGGGCTGAATAGGCTGATTTGTATGAATTAATTTTTCTTGTTTTTTTTGGTTACAGCAGATTAATGTGCACTATAAATGTGTATCATTATCATCATCATCATCACATACTAGAATCTGACAAACAAAATTGACCCCCCTAACCTGTCAAACTGCTGCTCATCGACGCGCAGAGCTGAGAACAGAGTCTGAATCTGTTGGTGAGACAGGGAGTCCTCCATAGCCACTGGGTAAGCGGCCTCCATGGCAGCGCTGATGCTGCTGCGGCCCGTCACAAATGGCGTCTGCAGGTCTCGGCAGTAGTGAAGGCCAACGTCGCGCCAACCTCGCACTGGTGACAGACAGCATTTCAGCTTTGATTTTCAGCAATACCATTCCATTTCAGCTTTGATTTTCAGCAATACCATTCCATTTCAGCTTTGATTTTCAGCAGTACCATTCCATTTCAGCTTTGATTTTCAGCAGTACCATTCCATTTCAGTTCTGATTTTCAGCAATACTGTTCCATTTCAGCTTTGATTTTTTAGCAATACCGTTTCATTTCAACTTTGATTTTCAGCAATACCATTACAATTCAGCTTTGATTTTTAGTAATACCGTTCCATTTCAGCTTTGATTTTCAGCAATACCATTCCATTTCAGCTTTTATTTTTAGCAATACCGTTCCATTTCAACTTTGTTTTTTAGCAATACAGTTCCATTTCAGCTTTGATTTTTAGCAATACCGTTCCATTTCAGCTTTGATTTTCAGCAATACCGTTCCATTTCAGCTTTGATTTTTAGCAATACAGTTCCATTTCTGCTTTGATTTTTAGCAATACAGTTCCATTTCTGCTTTGGTTTTCAGCAATACCGTTCCATTTCAGCTTTGATTTTTAGCAACACGGTTCCATTAAATTTTGATTTTTTAGCAATACCGTTACATTTCAGCTTTGATTTTCAGCAATACAGTTCCATTTCAGCTTGATTTTTAGCAATACCGTTCCATTTCAGCTTTGGTTCTCTATCTTACTACTTTTTTTTTTTCTTATTCAACTTTTTCATTTGTATCTATTTTTGTTAACCTTTCTTTTGGCAATGTGGAAGTAGGGTGTGAGTGAGTGGAAGATCCTAATGAGCACTGTCTGTGGCATCAGATGAAGAACCACTGACCACAATCTCTGAGGCTGGGTGACAATGTCTGTTTTCACAATGCACTGTTAGATCATTCCTGTTTCAGAATGGGGTCAAAAGGAGAAGAAAAGAGTGTGGGGGGGTGTCCTTAATCTTTGCAATTCCCACCTCCCTTTCCTGTCCTGGATCCTGATATGCGAGTCAATAAGACAATGAGGAAACTGGTTCAATCTTACCAGCATTCATTACTTGCTAAAAAGACTGTAATTAAGAATTCTGACTCTGGGTTAAAAAAAAAAACAACATGACTTTGAGACTTATGATACAATACTGATACAACTTCCAACACCATCAGATTCCACTCAACCGATACATTTATTCCATGAGATACCTGACTGGAATGATTTTAAAAGCGCAAGAGTTCAACACACACTCCTCACCTTCGGCCAGGTTCATGTAGACCTGGAAAGCCAGGCACACCTTGGCAGACTGCAGTCTTCATGCTGCTGCAGGAACTGCTCCAGCTGTAAAAACACAAACATTTTTCTTTCTTCCATCTCATCTTCCAGGCACCCTCCTTAGCATCTACTATACACTGCTTCTTTGGGCTTGTCACACAGGTCCTGGCCAGGCTTGTTCTGTTGCAGTCCACGCACATGAGGAAGAATCAAAATCAGATCACCACTAGGAAACCCTCGAGAGAGGACAATGTACTGCTGCTGAGTGACTTCAATTGTTCCATGGTATTTGTGCCTGTTCTAATCTGACATATGCAGGACGCCACCTACTATGCCCCCTAAAGATGAACAGCTGCTCTTTGTTTTTTTCAGCGTGAGTGAGTGCCAGCCTCTAAAAGGTACCAACACATCAATCTGATGACATTACCCATTAATATGCCAAAACTGAAAATCTTCACAGGGGCCATAAGCATGGATGAAAAGAAAGGGCAAATCGAAACTGAAGTCATCACTATAGTGTTTTGATTGCTAAGCATGGCATTTTCTTCAAGTGAGAAAACCCTTGTTATTCTCTATTGAACTTGCTGAGGGGAGGTAACTGTGCCTGGACTTCATAAGAGAAAATAACACTTTTATGATAAACTGACCTGGTTGAAGTGCAGAACAAAATGGATCTGTAATACTGTTTATCCCACTTGGTGTCTGCAATAGGTGAGAAAGTAAGTGAGCAGCAAAGGCTTTAACAGCATTAGGCTTTAGAAGTAACGCATCCAGTCATACACCACAATGCTGATGAGGACGGTGTGCCACAGTAAAGTCGACTTTGTTTCAAAAAGTTCTCGGTAGCCTACAGCTTGCAAGATCAGATGATGGTGTCACTGACTCCACCGCCGTATCCTTCTTTCCACTGCATGCCGGAGGATCACACCACGAGACGGGGAAAATAGGTCACCTGCCTCCAAATTTGCTGTGTTGCAGACATTACGACAGATGATTAGGAACTGAAAGCCCTGGTTCTGATATTCGCTGGCACAATATTGTTGATTGTTTCCCAGAATGACCTCACAACTGTTGAACATGACTTCCTCCATAATGTGTGTTCTAGAACAAAAGAGGGATGTACTGTTTCAATTTCCCAACACAACATTTACTCACAGGCCGAAAACTCTCATTCTTCTCTGTTCAACTAGTTGGGGAAGGTAATTACAACTGGACCTTTGGAGGAGGAAACATGGTTGACTGTCCTAGTTGCAGAATAACATTGATCTCTGTAGAACTGTTTACCCTGTTTGGTGCCTGTGGAAAGGCATGAAAGCAAGTGAGCAGCAAGAGCATTACCAGGATCAGGCAGCAGCAGTAATGCATACAGCTACACACTGCAACCACAAAGAAGAGGGCATAAAGGGTACCAGACTTGCAGGATTTCTTTTTACAGAACAATCAGTTAGAAACACACAAAATGAACACATTGTCATCATCATTTGAATATCAAGTTTACAGAGAAAAACAATTACTTCTTTTTCTTATCAGTTGTTCTGAGGTAAAGTTTCACTTCATATCCACTTCATATTTGCTGCTTGCTGTGACTGCTCAAGGCTGCTCATGTACTCGGCTTTCAGTGGGTGGTGATCATCATGACAGCAATTTTAAGAACTTTGAGAGAAAGCAATCATGAAAACAATACAAAATTGACAGTAATATACAGAGGTCCATAAAATATGTCTACAGTTGCAGTTAATCTATGTTCAAAAAGCCCCATTTTAAATAACTAAGACAGTACAAAAACTTTTTTTCTTTAAATCAACACTAACCATTGTGCAATTTCCGTTTTTGGCTACAAAATCTTAGAGGTTTATACAGTTCCAAGAAGACAGATGAAAATGAAAGAAAACAAATAATTCATACGAACATTTTGGTTCGGCAGCATGCGCTGGCCACTGCCACATACAAAAATTCCAACTGATATATCACAATGACCGCAAACCACACACGCCTACTGATTTTTTTAAAATCAAGTGTTGCTTTTTTTCTTTTTTTTAAGCTTCCATTTCTAGTCAGCCACATGACCACAGTTCCAGTTCCCTGCTGCTTGCTGCTGAAGTGGGTGGCTCTGCCCCTTGTCTGATATTTCTGAAGATATTTTCGTTTCAAACCTTAAATACTTCATCTTCATGATAGCAGTGGAAACAACATGCTGTCAAAGAAAACAATTATGTCTTGCAGAAAGAAATGACAAAAAAAAAAAAATCCACTTCGTATTAGCCACTTGCTCTGACAGCTCAAGGCTGGTTAAGTATTCAGCTTTCGGTAACAGGTGACTATCATGGTAGCAATCTTAAGAACTTTGATCGAAAACAATGATGAATGCAATACAAAACTGACGGTAATGTACAGAGGTCCATGAAAACAATATGGCTACATTTACAGTTAATTAATCTATGTTCAAAGCCCCATTTTAATCAACTACGAGTAAGACAGTACCAACACTTTTTTTCTTTAAATCCGTCAGCACTAACCATTGTGCAATTTCATTTTTGACCATTTATATGTAAAAGAGCACTTCAGAACTCATGTGCCGAAACTCGCTTTGTACTACAGATGGTTTTGTAAATTACTGCCTTGTGTCACCACCAACCAGCAACTTACCTAAGCCCACATCTGCATACATTAATTTACAGGATCCCCACATCTGCATACATAATTTACAGGATCCCCACATCTGCATACATTAATTTACAGGATGCCCAAATCTGCACACATTATTTCACAGGATGCCCACATCTGCACACATTATTTCACAGGATGCCCACATCTGCACACATTATTTCACAGGATGCCTACATCTACATACATTTACAGGACGCCCACTTCTACATACGTTAATTTACAGGATGCCCACATCTACATACATTACAGGAACCCTACATCTACATACATTTACAGGACGCCCACATCTACATACGTTTATTTACAGGATGCCTACATCTACATACATTTACAGGAAGCCCACATCTACATACACTAATTTACAGGATGCCTACATCTACATACATTTACAGGAAGCCCACATCTACATACATTTACAGGAAGCCCACATCTACATACGTTATATTACAGGATGCCTACATCTACATACATTTACAGGAAGCCCACATCTACATACATTTACAGGAAGCCCACATCTACATACGTTACTTTACAGGATGCCTACATCTACATACATTTACAGGACGCCCACTTCTACATACGTTATTTACAGGATGCCCACATCTACATACATTTACAGGAACCCTACATCTACATACATTTACAGGACGCCCACATCTACATACGTTTATTTACAAGATGCCTACATCTACATACATTTACAGGAAGCCCACATCTACATACACTAATTTACAGGATGCCTACATCTACATACATTTACAGGAAGCCCACATCTACATACATTTACAGGAAGCCCACATCTACATACGTTATATTACAAGATGCCTACATCTACATACATTTACAGGAAGCCCACATCTACATACATTAATTACAGGAAGCCCACATCTACATACATTTACAGAAAGCCCACATCTACATACATTTACAGGATGCCCACATCTACAAACATTAATTTACAGGATGCCCACATCTACATACATTAATTTACAGGATGCCCACATCTACATACATTTACAGGATGCCCACATCTACAAACACTAATTTACAGGATGCCCACATCTACATACATTTACAGGAAGCTACATCTACATACATTACAGGAAACCCACATCTACATATGCTATTTACAGGATGCCTACATCTACATACATTTACAGGAAGCCCACATCTACATACGTTAATTTACAGGAAGCCCACATCTGCATACATTTACAGGATGCCTACATGTATTTACAGGATGCCCACATCTACATACATTTACAGGATGCCCACATCTACATACATTTACAGGATGTCCACATCTGCATACATACATTAATTTACAGGATTCCCAAACCTGCATACATTAATTTACAGGATGCCCACATCTACATACATTAATTTACAGGATGCCCACATCTACATACATTAATTTACAGGATGCCCACATCTACATACATTTACAGCATGCCCACATCTACATACATTTACAGGATGCCCACATCTACATATATTTACAGGATGCCCACAGCTACATAAATTAATTTACAGGATGTCCACATCTACACACATTAATTTACAGGATGCCCACATCTATATACATTTACAAGATGCTTAATTTACAGGATGCCCACATCTAAATACATTTACAGGATGCCCACATCTACATACATTTACAGGATGCCCACATCTACATACATTTACAGGATGTCCACATCTACATAAATTAATTTACAGGATGCCCACATCTACATACATTAATTTACAGGATGCCCATATCTACATATATTTACAGGATGCCCACATCTACATAATTTACAGGATGCTTACATCTACATACATCAATTTACAGGATGCCCACATCTGCATACATTAATTTACAGGATGCCCACATCTACACACAATTTACAGGATGCGCACATCTACATACATTTACAAGATCTTTGTATCTGCATACATTAATTTACAGGATGCCCACATCTGCATAAATTTATTTACAGGATGCCCACATCTACACACATTAATTTACAGGATGCCCACATCTACACACATTAATTTACAGGATGCCTGCATCTACATACATTAATTTACAGGATGTCCACATCTACATACATTAATTTACAGGATGCCCATATCTACATAAATTTACAGGATGCCCACATCTACATACATTAATTTACAGGATGCCCACATCTACATACACTAATTTACAGGATGTCTGCATCTTTATACACTAATTTACAGGATGCCTGTATGTACATACATTAATTTACAGGATGCCTACATCTACATACACTAATTTACAGGATGCCTGCATCTACATACATTAATTTACAGGATGCCTGCATCTACATACATTAATTTACAGGATGCCTATATCTACATGCATTAATAGGATGCCTACATCTATATACATATATTTACAGGATGCCCACATCTACATAAACAATTGCAGGATGCCTACATCTACATACATTTACGGAATGCCTACATCTACATACATTTATTTACAGGATGCCCACATCTACATAAACAATTGCAGGATGCCCATAACTACATACAGTTACAGGATGTAAGCCCACATCTAAATTTAGAGGACGAAGTTCACATAGAAAAATTATACTTCTGGGAAGTGAAATAACACTTTAGATCACGATGACTAGCAGGTGGGGCCCCCTGAGTTTCAATTAAGCCCAGCCACCCGACACAAGGCTGTTTCAGAACTGCCATCAAGTAACAGACAGAAAGAGAGAGGGAGAGAGACAGAGGGGTCATTTCCTTTATGAAGAAAAAAAACAAACATATGTATGATGTATACTGAACAATTTACGACATTCCAATTCAAAACGATGACACCTATTAAGACAACTATACGCAGTTCATGCAGAGTGGCAGACTCATTCCTGAAGCTGACTGCTATCAGCAGAGTACTGTTTTGTGCCCTCTGTTTACTGTCTGTAACATCTGAAAAGGAAGACCTGACAGAAATGTACTTTGTTTTGTGTTGTACATAAAACCTGCATTATTTTACACTTTCTTGTGTTCATTTTCAGTCTGGCCTGTTTTCCATTCATCAAAGCCTACCACAATCAATCTAAAGGAAAACACAAAAACAAAAAAATTACCAGAGAAAAAAAGTTGTCTGAATAGGAGTGAACAGAACTCTAAGCAAGGACTGGTAAGTCATTGATGTAGAGGGCAAACAGTATTGGCCAAAATACATGAGTCTTTGAGGAGTAAATGCCATATATCTTGCTCCTGGTATACCATCAGCTGTTACTTAAGGGACAGGAAACTTATCAGTCAAGAGAACTGAACATGCTAAATTGTTAAGGTGTGACACTCAAACAATCAAGGTTATCCTCTTACTTTAGCAAAGGTGAAGGCTTTTTGCTCAACAATGCATCATCTACCCTGGGCATGATTTTTCTTTCGCCTTTTTCTTCTTCCAACAGCTGCAGCCAAGATCAAGATCAGTTTTAGCTCCTCACAGAATTCACTGTGGTTATAGCACTTACACAGAACAAGCTTGCTCTTATGAAATATCACTGTGCAGCATGCAAATGACAGCTAACTCCTGACAGCATGTGTTGATAAGAGAAATAAAATGGCTTCCTTGTTTGTCTCTCTTTGTGTTTACATACATTTTGGCATGATCAAACTTGAGGATAAAAAGCCGGGCTGAGCTATCCCCTCATGGAAATTGCGTATCAGACCTGCCTGGGAATTGGCTGACCTATTCTTTTTGTAGGGTGTCACGGCTGGAAAAGCCCAGCTTGGAATCATAGACAGAAGGGAGGCTTTACTGCACATTCATCAGTTTTGTCACAAGTTCAAACTGTCATGTCTTTCATTTATTTACTTCATGCAAGAGGTTAAGGGAGGGACGATGTCACGGGAGAGGAACAATCCAGGCATGCTCACCAGCCTATCTTGTCTAGCTGACAATTTTGGTGATAATGCCACAACATGGGCAGACCATGGTAAGTGGAGCAGTGGCGTGTGAAAAGCATGAAGCACGTTTTGCGTAGATTCTTTTTGAGGGAACGGCATGGGAAAAGGGTGGGAGTGGGCAAGGTAGTTTTGCCACGGTGCTTCTTTAGCAGATCTGAGACTGATGGCTTAAGTCCTTGAGTACCACACCCCCTCGCCCCTCCCCTTCCGCCCATCCATCCTCCCCTTTGTCTGGTTCTCACTGACTGGTACCGGCAACTTACGGTGTGGGCGACTATTCAGGACCCAGCATGGCAGTTGTTCTATCAGCACAGCGCTAATCTGTGAGGTCGATACAAGAGGGGCTTTTTTTTTTCTAGTAATATCAATAGCGAAGGTGCCCCCCTCCCCCCTCCCCAAATAAAGTAACAGCAGCAAAAACAAAAACAAACAAAAAATCAGCAAGTTGATTAAGGCTGCTCAACCCGAAGAAGAACCGGGACTTTCCACACATGCCCTGTCCCATAGATATATCGACAAGACTCGTCCCTGTCGTCTCTTCAGCAAGTTCGGGCGGGTTCGCAGGTACTGGTGCGCAAGGAATACTGGTGCGTTCTACTCAAACTTGAATTAAAACATGCTTCACAGAGCAACAACAAAAAAGGTTCAAGGCCCATTCAGTATCAGGACTTGTACGTTGCTGGAACCTTCCTAGGTTATAACAGCAACGGAAAAAAGAGAGAGTAACCCATATTTTTTGTGCTAAAGATTTGCCCTGCTTCCTGCCCTGACATAATCATAAATAACAACAAATACTAGCATACCACAGGATGTTTCCAGACTGAGTTACTGTCACAGCTGATGTCCGTCATCTTCGGCGAAAGCATGCTCACGAGCAAATACAAGCATGCCGCGCCTACCGATCACCAATCAGAAGCAAGTAGACAGTCGAGGTGCAGGCGTAGCTTTCCCAATCTTGATTCAAACTTCATTGAATCTTCAATATAAATTATGTCTTCGAAAGCTTAAGGTCTGAAAAGAATTAATTACTAGTTATGTACCCCCCACTGCCGTGTCTCGCTCTTTTCTGTCTCTATTCCCCGAAGTAAGCCATAAAATAGAGATGTCATCTGATTTGTAAACGATTTTTCACGTGAATGTCCACACCTAGCGGCTTAACCATGACCTTCTTTCTCTCGTATTATCTCGCGCGAATTTAGTCAACCAACCAGAACACGTTTAAATGAGATCACTATCCCTAAATAAACGCTGAATAGCTTCTAAAAATAGTGTTGTCAACCCAAAACATTGCTGGAGAGTGGTGCAAGAAAGGTACTATATGTCTTTAAATTTGTAGTTTCTCTCGAAATCAGCATAGAAATAATCTCGGCTGCATAGGCGGCTTCGTGCCGTGTGGCACCGAATCACACGTTTTCCACAGTGCCAAACATCACGGAGAAGGCGAAATCGGCGGAAAGCGGAGGAATGTTAGCAGCGAGTATACCTGTCCTGCAGACGACAGCAACCATGGGGATTTCCCAGCAAAGCGATAACTTGGACCTCTCTCCGAGGGCTCAAGGTGTGTATTTAGCCATATCTGTCAGTGCCTCCATATCCCGACACAGTTCCGATAGCCATGATGATACAAGCCGTTCTTCATCTCCTGACCTCGCTGGTACTAGCACATCGAGCGGTTCGCTCGTTTCGTTTTCAGAGGAACAACAGCAACCAGGACATGTCGAAGACGCGGGCAAAGACGGCAAGATCAAGTCAGACGAGCGCGAGGAAAGTGCGAGATTCGATGCGCTCACGGAGCCCCAAGCGCCGAGCGCAAAGCCTAAATATGGTTCCACCATTGTGGACTGCCAGACGAATTCATGAGGAAAGTGGAGGGCTTGGGAAAAGAGAAAGAAAAACGCAAGAAGAAGAAATGGAGAGCGGTTAGTGCCGAAGACATGGGCTTCAAACTCACCTTGTTCCCCCGTGAACCAGGAGTGTGTGATGAAAAGGAGATGGACAATGAACTGAAGGTTTTTTGATGCTGTTGTTGAGGCTGACCTGGACTGTCTAGATGCCCAGGTCAGACCCTACCGCCACCTTCTGCAGGTGGAAGGAACAAACATGAACAAAGAGAAGAAATTCCTGCGCAAAGACAGTGACGGCGTGTGCAAAGGCCCACAGACAGGTGAGGAGCAAAGACATCACCTCCGTCCGCAACAACCGTGGCCGCAAGATGCTGTACATCCACTTTAGAATCTACAAACGCAACCTGTTCTTGCACTGTTCCAACCTGGAGCACCCCAACCCTCCCGTCCCCACACAAGAGGGAAGGTGTGTGCCTGGATGTGGCTAAATCTGCCATCAAAGCAAACATGAGAGGCGGGTTTGGAGGTGGGAGGGGTCCAGGATCTGGTCCTTTCTCTTCCCGTCCCCCACACCCTGCCCAGAACCTGCACCACGCCTTGGACAACAGGAACGCCAACAGCGAGCTGCCAACCGATCTGGTCTCTTTCCTCATCAACATTCAGCACCGGGAAATGACCCCAGAGGACTACGAGATGCTGCTGAGGCTTGACGAAAGTGTAGCGCCAAAGACTGTCGCCCATGACGTCATTGCCGAGTTCAAGACTGATGTGGTGGATGAGTCCACTGCTGGAGGGTGTGCAGTGTGTGTATGGAGGTGTACGAGGTGGGGCAGTCCAGAAAGTTTCTGCCTTGTGAACATGTGTTCCATGTGCAGTGTATTGA